>ML821230.1:47217-86995 GCA_009831015.1 Picea engelmannii
GACTCTAAATTGAATGGATGAATAAATTTGGAGGCCTAATCAAAGGAAGAGGTGCAGAAATTGTCGGGTTTTTACAGCTGGAAAGGAGGAAACAGAGATTCAAGTTATGCGTGCAATTCTCCATCTGTCCAGTTAAAAATGTTTGAGGCCCTTAAATGGGATCTCCCAGAACATCAAATCTGTCATGGGAGCCGGAGCTGCAATGTTTCGTATTGCAGACTTGGGATGTGCAATGAGGATGAATATTCTCCTCACAGCGGCCACCATTGTCACAGCTATCAAATCAACTTTCACTCGCCATTCCATGGACATGCCAGAGTTCCAGCTTTACTTCGGTGATCTTCCCTCCAATGATTTCAATACATTGTTTCGGACATTGCCTCCACTCCTGGCAGGTGACATGATTGTGGGTGATGTAAAAGCAGTAGCAGCGGCGCAAGATGAGCAAAAGCCTCCGGCGAAAAGATCTTACTTCGCAACAGCAGTGTCGGGATCGCATTATGGACGTCTTTTCCCACGGCAAAGTCTCCATTTTTTCCATTCCTCCATCAGCCTGCATTGGCTCTCGCAAATTCCTGCTGGTGTCAAGAACAAAAATTCTCCTACTTGGAACAGTGGGCATGTCTACATATCCAGTGATGCAGTGGCCAAGGCCTATCTCAACCAATTCAAACAAGACTTTATTGCATTCTTAGAAGCCAGAGCATAAGAGATTATTCCTGGTGGATGCATGTTCATAGCTCTGGTGGGATGTAATTCTTCGGATGGGAGACAACTGCACTCGAACGGCATCATGATGGATGTTGAAAAGGTCTATATCCTCCGAAGAATTCCTATTCGAGTTATTGTCAAATGAAGACACGACGGTTATAAAGGATTTATCTGCAACACTGTTCGCCTGATCAGGGGATTCAACATGATTCGCTTTGCTCTTCCTCCGAAGCAGCCACGAGTAGATCCTCGAACTTGGTTTATGAGAGATTTCCATAAACACGATGCGCATACGAGAGAGAGTTTTAGTTGGTTTGGGTTACCCTCGGGATTATTGTTTCCTTCACAGACGGTCGACTTGCTTTGCCTTTCAGAACTAGCAAGTAATGTACCGAAATGTGCATTCAAAATCGACTTCCTTCAAATGATACCAAACCAAAAAACAAAGACATCCACGCATCAAAGGCAGTGTAACGTAGAAATCCCTGACCACTTGTCAGACGATTCAAAATGCTGGCAGAGCATCTGGTAGCCGCAGAGTCCATGAAGGTGAATCGTTTCACATTTCTAGAAACAAACAGCAATTTCCTCTAGATCATTTCTTGCAAACGTTGAGTTATCAGTGAGGTAATGAATCACCAAAGAGGAGGAGTTAAATAATTGTTAGATGTAACAAAAAAAGGGGCGGCAAGAGCAGGCTGGGGGAAAACCTCTTGTGAAGAGGGGTTCCTTGTGTAATGTTGAGTTATTTGTAAGCCAGATTGGAGAAATAAAGATGACTTTTTACTTGTGGTTGTGAGATTCATCACGGTCAATTTCTTTCAGCATGTTCTTCTTCTTTTCATCTGTGTTAAATCTGTTTGGACTTCATTTATATGTTCCTTACCCGCAGTTGATATTGACATTATCATATTGTTTATTTCTTCCTTATTCCGTCACGACTGCATTACAATTTTGTTTTCTTCTAATTGATGTGCTTCGTTATACTTTAGTATGACCACTACTATAGAGAAAGAATTTTGGTTTTTTGTAATTGTTTACTGTCTTTCCTCTGCACCAGCTATCAGCAGGTGTAAGACCAGTCTACACTTCCATAATTATGCATATATTCTCTACTACATCGGCCTTTCCTTTCCTTTTTCCGCTACCGCATCATGATTATCAAATCGCTGAAAGATAGACTTACTTTGCCTCACTTTCCGCAAGTTAAACGATCTCTGCTATTGTCTCATTTCTTCGGTTTTCACTTGACTCCATGCCCAATGGACCATTTCCCTGGTTTAACCCCCAAACTTTAAAAATCCAAGACCATCATTTACCCATAAATCTGCCTACCATTTCACGGTTACTAAAAATCATATTGTGACATTGTTCGAGAGATCCCTCTCGGGTTGGGGGAGGGAAGCTTCCAATCCAAAGTGGTTCGAGGTTGCCTCGGGATTGATTTGCTGCAACCCATTCCAGTTCTGAGTGTCAAAATTTTTGGTGTCGTTGTCGGGGATATCGAAGTTGATATCTATCCCTGGGAGAACGGCATTGTCATAGTCCTAAGGCCTGGTTGAGCAGTCGATCATAGGCAAATATTGGTTGTACATGCTCTAGCGACTCCATAAAAAGTTTTCGATGGTGATTTCACTGGCGGGAGAACTCAGAATTACAACGTTCGTGTAAGATCGCCCAATGGATGAAGGCACCTGGTCTACTGTTCTTGGCACTTTATGAGAAAGTACAATCCCTAGATGGAGCCTATGTTGTAACAGATATTATCAATCAGACGCCACAGGTAATAGACGCAGAAGATGAGGTTGGAATAGGTACAGAAAGCACCTCCTTCTCTATTAACAAGTTGTCCTGTAGCCCAAAGGAGCTGGGAGCTAATCAATTAACAAGGTTTTGGTGAAGGAATGGCAACGGCAATCATCCTGACTTGTCACAGCCAGCCGAGAGAGAAAAGGATCAGCTGCTATGCTAATGTGGTCCTTCAATGTCCAAAACACACGGTTGAAAGTTGTTTGCTTGTTTTCATGTTTTTCCCTTCATCTAAGTAATGAATTTTCCTATGGTCTCATGTCGTTGAAGAAGCTTAACAAAACCAACATCTTTGTTTGATTCACTGAAGATGTTAATCGCTGACATAAGGGTTTTAACTGTGATGTTTATTTACCGCAAACGCAAGTGATTTATCTTATTGCTGCTACTGGCATGCAACTTTAAGCAGCGTAAATTTTGTTAGAGAAGTATCTTCCCATTAGCCACATTTAGTTTGAGCCTCTGAGCTTCACCAGTTCAGACTAAAAAGTTTTAATTTGCCACATGCATTTGCTTGTGTCTGTGAATACCTATCCAGGTGATTAAGAGTGTAAGAAAATTGTGAAATAATAGGAATCTGACGACGTAACTTCTTGTCGGTCATAATGTTAAGAACTCACCATTTACCTTCCAAGTATGTTGCACTTAGTGCAGCATATGATGATGCTATGCAGAAATCCTCTGGCGTCGGGCCGATCTGTATGACTGTGACAGATTAGAAAAAAATCCAATTAGCAACAAGAGACTGGAGCAACACCCTCATATTGATCAGTCAAATAAAAGGAAGATAACTTATGATGTAGGTAAAAAGGCAATCATAGTGAGTAAGAATGGTTATATGGATTTGGCGTTGAAGCAGAAGAATAATGCATTGAAGAATTTGAACAAGAAGACAGTAATAACAGATATTCACAGTTATATGCAACGTGTCTAAAAGAGGAAGTGGGATATTGGTCAGGATCCAATGGCTAAATAAAAAGAGCGAGGTTGGGAGACTCTAAATTGAATGGATGAATAAATTTGGAGGCCTAATCAAAGGAAGAGGTGCAGAAATTGTCGGGTTTTTACAGCTGGAAAGGAGGAAACAGAGATTCAAGTTATGCGTGCAATTCTCCATCTGTCCAGTTAAAAATGTTCGAGGCCCTTAAACCTATTCTAGCGCATGGGATCTCCTAGAACATCAAATCTGTCATGGGAGCCGGAGCTGCAGTGCTTCGTATTGCAGACTTGGGATGTGCAACAGGGATGAATATTCTCCTCGCAGTGGACACCATTGTCATAGCTATCAAATCAACTTTCACTTGCCATTCCATGGATGTGCCAGAGTTCCAGCTTTACTTCGGTGATCTTCCCTCCAATGATGTCAATACATTGTTTCGGACATTGCCTCCACTCTTGGCAGGTGACATGACTGTGGGTGATGTAAAAACAGTAGCAGTAGCGCAAGATGAGCAAAAGCCTCCGGCGAAAAGATCTTACTTCACAGCAGCGGTGTCGGGATCGCAATACGGACGCCTTTTCCCACGACAAAGTCTCCATTTCTGCCATTCCTCCGTCAGCCTACATTGGCTCTCGCAAATTCCTGCTGGTGTCGAGAACAGAAATTCTCCTTCTTGGAACAGCGGGCATGTCTACATATCCAGCGATGCAGTGGCCAAGGCCTATCTCAACCAATTCAAATAAGACTTTACTGCATTCTTAGAAGCCAGAGCAGAAGAGATTATTCCTGGTGGATGCATGTTCATAGCTCTGGTGGGATGTAATTCTTCGGACAGGAGACAATTGCGCTTGAAGGGAATCATGATGGATGTTGAAAAGGTCTAGATCCTCCGAATAATTCATGTTCGAGTTATCGTCGAACAAAGACACAGCGGTTATAAAGGATTTATCTGCAACACTGTTTGCCTGATCAGGGGATTCAACATGATTCGCTTTGCTCTTCCTCCGAAGCAGCCACGAGTAGATCCTCGAACTTGGTTTATGAGAGATTTCCATAAACATGATGCACGTACGAGAGAGAGTTTTAGTCGGTTTGGGTTACCCTCGGGATTACTGTTTCCTTCACAGACGGCTGACTTGCTTTGCCTTTCAGAACCAGCAAGTAATGTACCGAAACGTGCATTCAGAATCGACTTCCTTCAAATTCTACCAAACCAAAAAACAAAGACATCCATGCATCAAAGGTAGTGTAACGCAGAAATCCCTGACCACTTGTCAGACAATTCAAAACGCTGGCAGAGAATCTGGCAGCCGCAGAGTCCATGAAGGTGAAGCGTTTCACATTTCTAGAAACAAACAACAATTTCCTCTAGATCATTTCTTGCAAACGTTGAGTTATTAGTGAGGTAACGAATCGCCAGAGAGGAGGAGTTAAATAATTGTTAGATGTAACAAAAAAAGGGGCGGTGAGAGAAGGCTGGGGGGAAAACCTATTGTGAAGAGGGGTTCCTTGTGTAATGCTGAGTTATTTGTAAGCCAGATTGGAGAAATAAAGATGACTTTTTACTTGTGGCTATGAGATTCATCACGGTTGATTTCTTTCAGCATGTTCTTCTTTTTTTCAGCTGTGTTAAATCTATTTGGACTTCATTTATATGTTCCTTACCCGCAGTTGATATTGTCATTATCATATTGTTTATTTCTTCCTTATTCTGTCATGAATGCATTACAATTTTGTTTTCTTCTAACTGATGTGCTTCGTTATACTTTAGTACAACCACTACTATAGTGAAAGAATTTTGGTTTATTGTAATTATTTACTGTCTTTCCTCTGCACCAGCTATCAGTGGGTGTAAGACCAGTCTACACTTCCGGAATTCTGCATATATTCTCTACTACATCGGCCTTTCCTTTCCTTTTTCCGCTACCGCATCATGATTATCAAATCACTGAAAGATAGACTTACTTTGCCTCACTTTCCGCAAGTTAAATGATCTCTTCTATTGTCTCCTTTCTTCGGTTTTCACTTGAATCCATGCCCAATGGACCATTTCCTTGGTTTAACCCCCAAACTTTAAAAATCCAAGACCATCATTTACCCACAAATCTGCCCACCTTTTTCACGCTTACTGAAGATTATTTTTTGACATTGTTCGAGAGATCCCTCTCGGGTTGGGGGAGGGCAGCTTCCAATCCAAAGTAGTTCGAGGTTTCCTCGGGATTGATTTGTTGCAACTCATTCCAGTTATGAGTGTCAACAGGTGGTACCTTTCACAATGCAACATGTCAACTTATGTGGATATATTGCATCTACATAGCAATTGACACCAACAATGCAACAAAGCTCCAAGAATTGGAAACAAGCCTTAACATCATGATCAAACAAGGTTTTCACATGTTGATTGTTGAGGGGTACTCCCAACTCGTCATTATCATGCTTAGAAAGCTCTAATTTGGATCTACTCTTAGAAAAATCTCTTCTCTCCAATATTGAATTGATCATCCCCTCCCATGTCAAATGGTCTACCATTAAACTAGAAGATAGGGTTTTCAACAAGGGCATCCTCAGAGAACATTATCCCCTGGATTTAAAATGGAACCCAACCCCCCACTCACCCTTTCATGTTGATTGTCTCACTCTTTCTTAGGATGATCTATCCCACCTGTATCAGGTGACACATACAAGCTTTGATGGTGGAATCACTCCCCAAGGAGATTCACCACATGTCACCCACCCTAATCTCGCTCCATGTGACATCATTTCACCTCCCACCTTGGCTCAATGATGTACCTCTAGTACAACTTGATCTCCACCTCTGTCATTGCCATGCCTTGGGCTCTCTAGGTTCATACATTTATAGCTATGACCCCTACTACACTGATCACGGATTCTCATTTTTAAAATACTTCACCTTTGAGATGGGATGGCTCTATCAGTTGCATTCCTTAATGGGATCCTTATTATCTTATTTCCTCTATTTCCCCTCCTCTGTTTCCTTGGGATCCCTCCCTGCTCCATTTTCTCTACACTTCTTCCCTCCCACTCTCAACCATGACCCAAGGTAGCTCACCTCATCTCTCTTTAGGGAGATCATCTCATCGACATTCAATATCCTTACTCATATCAATTGTAGATGAATCGATAAACGAATATCAAATTCATACCCTGCCTAATATTAAAGCGAAAATTGACCTAGTGGTGGCATATGTTTGAACCCTTCAACAATTTGTTCTTGATGAAGAGATTGTGAATAGCACTAGCTCTTGGATTCTACACCCTAGCGCTACGTGTGCAAGGGAGTCCCAGTATCTGAATACCATTGAAATCTACTGGCATATTAAGATGATGATGGGTAGAGTCCTTGTATAGAGGCACGAAGCGCACCATGATATTCTACTACAGTTGAATGACATGTAGTTGCAGATAAAGTTGTTGGACCATAAAATTAACCTGTTGGCGGAGAAGCTAGTTGGACTAGACCTAACCAAGATGGATTTTCCTCAACCTCAGGTTATTGTGGCTAATGAAAACCCTCCTCTGGATTAATTCTCTCATGATTTTTAGTTTAGTTTTTTTGTTTCTCAGTTTCAGAGGCATGGGAAATTTTGGCCCACATCCTAGTTTTTATTATGCTAGGAAGAATGATATCAAACGTTTATCAAAGATATCTAGTTTTTTTATTTCCTTTCTTATAGCTTCAAAAAAATCAGGTTTTATACATATGTTAAAATGGACAAGTTTATGCATTGTTGTTGGTCTGGTTTCCCAAGCGGCAGACCAAAAAACAAGGTTTTGTACAATATTCTCTTAAGCTAATAAAAAGTCTATGGATAATTTACAAAAAAAGAGTTGATTTAGAAATAATTGAGCTTTCACTTTACTCCGTGTGTATTTCTATTTTGATGGTTTTACTACATATATCTTGTGTCATTTGTGATCTTCTTGTTATGCTATGATCTCGTTAACATGCAATTTCAAACACTTGTTGCATAAAAATATGTAATGTTGCATTAAAAATATGTAGAGCGGTTGAGTTGGCACTTATGAGTGCATTAAAATATGTGTAGTGTATGAGTTAACACTTGTGGGTATAATCCAGGTGGATATTGGTAGCCACCCACCTATTGCAACTAGCTCCTATTGATAATTTTTAGTTCAGCATGTTCTTCTGTACTTCTTTGTAATTGTGGGTTCTACACTTTCGAGGATGTCTGAAGCCATACACATATTTCAGGTGGATATTGGTGGCCTCCCACCTTATCCAACTGGATTATTTTGGATGTTTTCATGTCATCACATATTTATGTACTTTCAGGGCCATTTTGGGGCCCTAAACAGTGTTTTTTTGGCTTTCCACAGTCAAACTATAGACAGAGTCAGAGTTTGGCAGTGTAATGTGTAGTTCTTAAAAATACCATTCCAACAGGCTATCACATGCCTAAAACAAAGGTTGTATGAAAAAGTTACAAACCCGAGAAGTTGAGGTACCAACTTACCCATCGTGGCCCACATGAATTTTGGCATTTCATCTCCTAGGGTTAGGATTTTTTATGTCTAGGGTTTTGGAATTCATGAGTAATGTTGAAAAGGCCTCTGGAGCCTCATTGTAATCATTCTACTCATATGGATGCACATAGTAGCCACATCTATTCTCAGATATAGCTACCGCCAATCGAGCAAGTTGTTTCAGTTCTGCAATTTTACAGTTTCAACCTATTTCATTTATTCAATAGAAGATATTGTTCACTGGATATTTTTGTTGTTCTCCATATATTTGTGTTTATTGTATTCAGTCTATTAATCAGTTTGTTCCACTACTAAATCTGGAACAATGGTATTAGAACGGTCTGTTCTTCATTTATTTTTCTTTGTGCATATCCCCAACAAGATCTAGGTACAAGAATTTTGGACTTGAACCAGTGGAGCCTTTGCAAGATTGGTTTCACCGAGCCCGAAAAAAACCCATGGGGGATGAAAATAAAGATGATGGAGCAATGTATCCTTTTAAATTGTTTCTCAAGGAAGCCCTTGCAGGACAAAGGAACAAAATGATGGACAACTTTGCACAGATTCTTCGGTGGTTGCCCATAGGAGAAGCATCTTCACCAAATGACCATGCAACTGCCTTCAAGGTACAAGTAAATTTTGATATTCCATTATTTGAAGGACTGATAGATGCATATGTTGTAGATAAATGGTTGAATCTACTTGAAGGGTATTTTTCAATCCACAATTTTTTTGATAGGGAAAAGATTACTTTTTCACTCCTCAAGGTCGTCCCCGGTGTTAAGGACTGGTGAGATACTTACTCTCAGAAAAGGGACATAGAGGGATTTGCATTATTTGTAGTCGCCCCTACATGGGATTCCTTCTGGGATGCCATTAAAGAACAATACTACCCTATTGGAAGCTAAGAGGACCAGTACACCAAATCAACCACCCTGCATTAGGAAAGGGACTAGACAGTACCAGATTTCACCAATATTTTCCATACCTTGTGCACCAAATTGGGTATCAAAGAATCTGAGCGACATCTGGTTCTCAAACTCCATTGTTGTTTGCATAGATACATTCAAACAGAAATGGATTTTCTACACATCGCATCATTGGGTACAGATTATAGATATGTTGTCAAGATCAAGAAAAAATTCAAGAAGAAGAGGCGGCAGTTTGGAACTACAAACTCCTCACAGCTGAAGAAGGGAAAAGGCGACCCCAACCCACACAACAAGGGATAGAAAAAAGATGTCCACTCTCAGGACAACCAGTCAAAGCCGCAACACAAGAAGGGTAATGAGAATTCGAAGAAGGACATAGGAAAATGGTGTGATTACCGTAAAATCACTTGGAACAACACTAAAGAATGTCGCTCCAAGTAGTCACTCGTGGTCAAGTTGAAGGATTCTGAGTCAGAAGTCGATTTCGACTCCAAATAAAATCCATAAGGAGGGGAGTGGATTATCAATGATGAACCCAATGCCATTTTCGTTACCACCAAAGTACATCTAAGTTAACCAGAAGAAACAGAGGAAGGGGAACGCCTATTTCACTCACATATGCGGGTAAAGGGGGTCCTGCTTCATTTTATTATCCATAGTAGCAATTAGAAGAGCCAGATCTCAGCAGAGGTCTTCAAGCAGTTGGAGCTACTGATGACACCGCACGTGCAAACCTACACCATCGACTGGCTTCACCAAGGAATATATCTCTGAGTTAGCCAACAAATTTATCTGCCCAACAACATCAATCCTTTCAAAGATGAGGTATTGTGTGATATTTCTCCCCTTGAAGTTTGTGATGTTCTTTTAAGACAACCATATTTGTGGAAGTGTCGTGTTGTGTATGAGTCTAGATACCGAAGTGTTATTATTACTTTGGGTAGACAATTGTATAGGATACCAGAGGTAGTGTTGTCTATCGCTATTTCTTTAATATCTGCTAAGAAATGCAGTAAGGTCATTTCACAGACTGAGAATTTCATCTTCTTTGTGATCTGTGCTAACAGTAAGAATAAGGTCGCTGCCACATTTGTGGCCTCTACATAGAGCCTCTCTTTGAAGTAGAAGCAAGTGGACGGGATCGTGGAAGAGTACAGAGACATCTTCTTCTCACCCATCAGGGTACCGATGCACTGCCAACTCAAGCATCCAATTGATCTAACCCCTGGTGCACCTCTTCCTAATGGACTAGTCTATCGTCGATCACTGATGGAAAATGAAAAAATCAAGCATCAAGTCCATGATCTTCTTCAAAAGGGGCACATCAAACCCAGCTCCTCCCCTTGTGAAATCTCGATTTTACTAGTGCAAAAGAAGGACGGGACCTGGTGGCTCTGCATTGATTGCAGACCATTAAAAAAAACCACAGTAGGGAACCGATACCCAATTCCCAGAATTGATGACCTTCTTGACCAACTCAAGGGGTGGAAATTATTCAACAATATTGACTTAAAGTTTGGCTACCACCAGGTTCCCATCGAACCAATTGATGTATGGAAGACAACTTTCAAATCTAAAGAAGGTCTCTTCGAATGGTTTCTCATGCCCTTTGGGTTAACAGATGCACCAACCACTTTCATGAGATTGATGGATGATCTATTGAGACCCTTCACCAACTCTTTTGTGGTGTATATTTGGATGAAATCCTCGTCTTCATCAAAACCTGGGAGGAGCACATGCAACATATTCATCAGGTTTGAGCACTCTGCGGCAACACAAGTTATATGCCAACTTGGAAAAATGCTCCTTTGGAATGAACATGGTCCAATACTTGGGCTACATCTTTTATGAGCATGGGGTAGATGTTGATCTAGCTAAGATCCAAGTCATCCTTGACTGTCTTGCGCCGACCACACTAACCAAGCTTCGAATCTTCTTGGGGTTGTCCAACTTCTATCGATGGTTTTTGCTTGGATTCTCCCATATTGCATGGGCCCTCAAACAAGTGACCAAGGGTGGTGGAAAGGAAAAGTTCGCATGAGGGAAGGAACACCAATGAAAATTTGATGATCTGAAGCATCACCTGTGCTCATCTCTAGTAATCTCCTTGTCTATTCTGCAACAACTATTTGATATTGATACTAATGCATATGACTATGTTGTAGGTGCAATTCTCACTCAACACGGTCATCTGATGGCATAACATAGTGAGACACTCTCAGATATTGTCTAGAAATACCCCACCTATAACAAGGAAATGTATTCCATTGTACAAGAATGTCATCAATGGAAAAATTACATTTTGGAAAAGGAGACAATCATCCACACTGATCACAAGCCTCTGCAGTTCATACAGACACAGGGGAAGTTGTAGAATGACCACCATCATAAGTGGTCCACCTACATGCAAAAATTCCATTTCAACATCAAGTATAAGACAGGGAGCACAAATCATGTCATTGACTGCCTCAGTCGACCTCCTGTAACTACACTCACCACTGCACTCCATTCATGTGAATATGAGGCATCTGAGTGGCCCCAACTCTATCAGCAAGATGCGGACTTCACCACCACCTATCAGCTCTTTGGTGCAGGCTCGAATGTCACTGATTTTCACATCCAGGATAAACTGTTATGCCATTTGTTCCATCTCTATGTTCATGCAAGCGAGCATGCAAAGCTGATTTGGGAATCTCACTATAATCAAATGGTAGGACATTTTTGCATGGACTCTGGATAAAACTGTGTATCTTCTACAAAAAAAAAATTATTGGCCAAAACTTCGACAAAACGTCAACAAGTATATCAGGTCTTACACTGTATGTTCCATTTCCAAGTCAGCCATCAAGAAGCAAGGCTTTTACAACCCTATTCCTACTCTTGAGAAGCCTTTGGAATCCATCTCGATGGATTACATGTTCGTCCTTCCATCCACTAAGCAAGGAAATGATTGTGTATTTGTGGTAGTTGACCATTTTTTGAATATGGCCATACTCACAGACTGCAAGAAGAACATCAAAGAGGAAGATACTGGAAATATCTTCTTCGAACAAGCATCGGTCCATTTTGTGATACCACAAACCATCATCTCCAATTGGGACAGCAGGTTCCTCATCACATTATGGTCGAGTCTTTGGTCACTGTTGGACACCAAGCTCACTAAATCCACTGCTTTCCACCCCCAAATCAATGGCCAAATAGAGGTCGACAATCGAATGATTGTGCACATACAACGCATGTACAACTCTAAGCATTTGTGTACATGGGATGAGAGACTTCCCTATGTTCAATACAGTTACAACATGGCTCTCCATAGCTCCATTGGTCATAGCCCAATTTAGGTAGGGTTGGGATTCCAACCCTTGGGTCCCATTGATGTTTCACTACCTCTTGTAACCCCATAGACAGACTCTTCCCATGTTCAATTTCAGACCAACAAAACCACTAGATTCATAGAGTGGATTTAGCACATCTGCCAACAGGTCCATGAGATTTTGCATAAAGCCAATGCTAAGTACAAGCAGCACCATGATAAACATAGGGTACCACACTAGTTTCAGGTGGGAGATAAGGTCCAGTTACATTTGCAAAAAGAGAATCTTACAATCGGAAGCTCTGCCCACTTCGTTATGGACCTTACATTATTACCAAGGCTGTGGGTAGGAATTCTTTTGAGCTTAACACTCCACCCTTCCTTGGATTGCACCCAGTTTTGAATGTGGACCTCCTTTGACCATATTTTTCACCATTATTGGACACCTTAGATATTGCAAAACAACTAACACCAATAGATCTCAACCTTGAATGCATGGAATAGGTATCCACTGATAAAATAGTGGACACATAGGTCAAGGGCACTCACCCATAGAGGATCCATCTTTATCGGGTTGTCAAGGCAGGGCATCTCCTACACCAAGGAAGCTGGATCACCCGGGGCCAAATTCAATATAAGTTTCCTCACCTGATGGGGGAACTCAACGCAATGGATACCATCTCTTCCTAAGGGGGGAGAACAATGTTAGGGTGATCACCCATGTCAGAGTATGGAATGACGTGGATTTATTCAAGTTGATTCCATCTCCTATCCTATTCAATTTTGAGGTACAAGAAAGAAAAACATTCACCATTCATTAACCATGTATTCAATTCCCAAACGATTGAAATCTGTGACGAATTCCCTTTTCCAATGCGCCACCCAAACATTCATACGTAACCTTTTTCCTAGTTTAATGCCATATCATATGTATTGCAATGTTATATGAGCCCAAAATAAATCAAATGAAAATCGCATAGCCACTAACCAACCATATAATAGTTAGGACTAACACTAACATCTTTCACTTTTCCATTTGCATATAACCCTTAACATAGCTCAAACATAGATCCTTCCCCTTTTGGATTTTTTTTTAAGTTTTCTTTCTTTGTTTTGGTTATGTTATCACTAATATATTTCATATATATCTGTGTCTAGGTAGTCAATCATTATTATCTATGAAATGGCTAAATCATAGCAACTACAAATACATGCCCATCATAACATAAAAATAATTCCTTGAATTGCATAAACATCCCATAAAATGCATCATCCACCTATTAATATGTCAAAATGAAACCAAGACTGCATTGTCAACCATGTAGGACTGTGTAAGCAGCGTCAAAATAGCAGCATAAAAATGTGTGTTATGTCTATCTTTGAGACTCCAGTCTACAAGGGGGGTCCCACCTACTAGTATTATATTATTAGCATAGTTTAAATAATAGGGCCTTAGCAATACTTTGCGGGTGGAATTCACCGTTACGATTTTAATCGTCAACACTCCGCACATAGGACTTCTAGATCAAAATCTGGACCCAAACATTATGCCCAAAAATATCTTTCTTCCTCTGGCTTCTTTGCAATGGTAAATTCCTAACCTGGGATAAACCAATCTGTCGTGGCCTCTTTGGTCCTTCTTTATGTCCTCTATGTTCCCAAAATGGAGAAACCATGGAACACCTCTTAAATTCCTACCCCTATCCCTCATCCCTATAGGATCAGGATGATATTCTCTTTCACGCCTATGATCGACTGCGAAATAGTCCGCCTGCCACAATAGAGCATTGTATATCCTTAGCCTTATCCAATCTAATCCTTGATCGGGAGAAACAAACACAATTTGGCTCAAAAACAAAAACATCAGAGAAACTACTCTTTCCACCCATTAGTATTCTTAGGATTGGAATTGTTCCCCTTGGGAGCTTCACATTCTTCAATATATTGAATTGTGCCCCCCATCTTTCCCATCCATCAATCAAAATACCTCATCTAGATCCTCTTCCCCCATCTCTTTGTCTCCTCCTATTGAATTTCTTAAACTAAACTTTGATGGAGCTTCCAAAGGTAATCTGGGCCCATCCATTTTTGGTGGTGCCTTTCGCAATGCAACATGTCAACTTATGTGGATATATTTTATCTACATAGGGATTGACACCAACAATGCAACAAAGCTCCAAGCATTGAAAACAAGCCTTAACATCACGATCAGACAAGGTTTTCACATGATGATTGTTGAGGGGTACTCCCAACTCGTCATTAGCATGCTTAGAAAGCTCTAATGTGGATCTACTCTTAGAAAAATCTCTTCTCTCCAATATTGAAGTGATCATCCCCTCCCATGTCAAATGGTCTACCATTAAACTAGCAGATAGGGTTTTCGACAAGGGCATCCTCAGAGAAAATTATCCCCTAGATTTAAAATGGAACCCAACCCCCCACTCACCCTTTCATGTTGATTGTCTCACTCTCGATTAGGACGATATATCCCACTTGTATCGGGTGACACATACAAGCTTTGATGGTGGAATCACTCCCCAGGGAGAGCCACCACATGTCACCCACCCTGATCTCGCCCCATGTGACATCATTTCACCTCCCGCCTTGGCTTGATGATGTACCTCTAGTACAACTTGATCTCCAACTCTGTCCTTGCCATGCCTTGGGCTCTCTAGGTTCATACATTTATAGCTATGACCCCTGCTACATTGATCATGGATTCTCATTTGTAAAATACTTCACCTTTGAGATGGGATGGCTCTATCATTTGCATTCCTTAATGGGATCCTTATTATCTTATTTCCTTTGTTTCCCCTCCTCTGTTTCCTTGGGATCCCTCCATGCTCCATTTTCTCTACACTTCTTCCCTGCCACTCTCGACCATGACCCAAGGTAGCTCACCTTATCGCTCCTGAGGGAGATCATCTCGTTGATATTCAAGATCCTTACTCATATCAATTGTAGATGAATCAATAAACGAATATCAAATTCATACCCCGCCTAATATTAAAGCGAAAATTGACCTAGTGGTGGCATATGTTTGAACCCTTCAACACTTTGTTCCTGATGAAGAGATAGTGAATAGCACTAGCTCTTGGATTCTACACCCTAGCGCTATACGTGCAAGGGAGTCCCAGTATCTAAATACCATTCAAATCTACTGGCATATTAAGATGATTATGGGTAGAGTCCTTGTATAGAGTCATGAAGTGCACCATGATATTCTACTACAGTTGGATGACATGTAGTTGTAGATAAAGTTGGTGGACCATAAAATTAGCCTGTTGGTAGAGAAGCTAGTTGAACTAGACCTGAACAAGATGGATTTTCCTCAACCTCAGGTTATTGTGGCTAATGAAAACCCTCCTCTGGATTAATTCTCTCATGATTTTTAGTTTAGTTTTTTTGTTTCTCAGTTTCAGAGGCATGGGGAATTTTGGCCCACCTCCTAGTTTTCATTATGCTAGGAAGAATGATATCAAACTTTTATCAAACATATCTATTTTTTGTTATTTCCTTTCTTATAGCTTCAAAAAACTCAGGTTTTGTACATATGTTAAAATGGACAAGTTGATGCATTGTTGTTGGTCTGGTTTCCCAAGCGGTAGACCAACAAAAACGTTTTTGTACAATATTCTCTTAAGCTAATAAAAATTCTATGGATAATTTACAAAAAAAGAGTTGATTTAGAAATAATTGAGCTTTCACTTTAATCCATCTATATTTCTATTTTGATGGTTTTACCACATATATCTTGTGTCATTTGTGATCCTGTTGCTATGCTATGATCTCGTGACCATGCAATTTCAAACACTTGTTGCATAAAAATATGTAATGTTGCATTAAAAATATGTAGAGTGGTTGAGTTGGCACTTATGAGTGCATTAAAATATGTGTAGTGTAGGAGTTAACACTTGTGGGTATAATCCAGGTGGATATTGGTATCCACCCACCTATTGCAACTAGCTCCTATTGACAATTTTTAGTTCAGCATGTTCTTCTGTACTTCTTTGTAATTGTGGGTTCTACACTTTCAGGGATGTCTGAAGCCATACACATATTCCAGGTGGAGACTGGTGGCCTCCCACCTTATCCAACTGGATTGTTTTGGATGTTTTCATGTCAGCACATCTTTATGTACTTTCAGGGCCATTTTGGGGCCCTAAACAGTGTTTTTTTTTCTTTCCACAATCAAACTATAGACAAAGTCAGAGTTTGGCAATGTAATGTGTATATCTTAAAAATACCATTCCAACGGGCTATCACGCGCCTAAAACAAAGGTCGTAAGCAAAAGTTACAAACCCGAGAAGTTGAGGTACCAACTTACCCATCAAGGCCCACATGGATTTTGGCGTTTCATCTCCTAGGGTTAGGATTTTAGATGTCTAGGGTTTTGGAATTCATGAGTAATGTTAAAAATGCCTCTGGAGCCTCATTGTAATCATTCTACTCAAACAGATGCACATAGTAGCCACATCTATTCTTAGATATAGCTATCACCATTCGAGCAAGTTGTTTCAGTTCTGCAATTTTACAGTTTCAACCTATTTCATTTATTCAATAAAAGATATTGTTCACTAGATATTTTTGTTGTTCTCCATATCTTTGTGTTTATTGTATTCAGTCTATTAATCAGTTTGTTCCACTACTAAATCTGGAACAATGGTATCAGAACAGTCTGCTCTTCATTTATTTTTCTTCATGCATGTCCCCAACAAGATCTAGGTACAAGAAGTTTGGACTCAAACCAGTCGAGCCTTTGCAAGATCGGTTGCACTGAGCCCGAAAAAAACCCATGGGGGACGAAAATAAATACGATGGAGCAATATATCCTTTTAAAGTGTTGCTTGTGGAATCCCTTGCGCGAAAAAGGAACAAAATGATGGACAACTTTGCACAGATTCTTCGGTGGCTGCCCACAGGAGAAGCATCTTCACCAAACAACCATACAATTGCCTTCAAGGTACAAGTAAATTTTGATATTCCATTATTTGAAGGACTGATAGATGCAGATGTTGTAGATAAATGGTTGAATCTACTTGAAGGGTATTTTTCAGTCCACAATTTTTTTGATAGGGAAAAGATTACTTTTGCACTCCTCAAGGTTGTCCCCCGTGTTAAGGACTAGTGGGATACTTACTCTGAGAAAAGGGCCATAGAGGGATCTGCATTATTTGCAGTCGCCCCTACATGGGATTCCTTCTGGGATGCCATTAAAGAACAATACTACCCTATTGCAATCTACGAGGACCAGTACACCAGATCGACCTCCCTGCATTAGGAAAGGGACTAGACAGTACCAGATTTCACCAATATTTTCCATACCCTGTGCACCAAATTGGTTATCAAAGAATCTGAGCGAAATCTGGTGCTCAAATTCCATTGTTGATTGCATAGATACATTCAAACAGAAATGGATTTTCTAGACATCGCATCATTGGGTATGGATTATAGATATGTTATTAAGATCGAGAAAAAATTCAAGAAGAAGAGGCGAGAGTTTGGATCCACAAACTCCTCACAGCTGAAGAAGGGAAAAAGAGACCCCAACCCACACAACAAGGGACAGAAAAAATATGTCCACTCTTAGAACAACCAGTCGAAGCCGTAAAACAGGAAGGTTAATGATAATTTGAAGAAGGACATAGGAAAATGCTGTGAATACCATAAAATCACTTGGAACAACACTGAAGAATGTCGCTCCAAGTAGTCACTGGTGGTCAAGATGAAGGATTCTTAGTCAAAGGTCGATTCCAACTCCAAATAAAATCTAGAAGGAGGGAAGTGGATCATCAATGATGAACCCAATGTCATTGTCGCTACCACCAAAGTACATATAAGTGAACCAGAAGAAACAAAGGAAGGGGAACGCCTATTTCACTCACATATGCAGGTAAAGGGGGTCCTGCTTCATTTTATTATCCATAGTAGAATTCAAAAGAACCTGATCTCAGCATAGGCTGTCAAGTAGTTGGAGCTACTAATGACACTGCACATTCAACCCTACACCATCGGCTGGCTTCACCAAGGAAGAGATCTATGAATTAGCCAACAATTTTATCTGCCCTACAACATCAAGACTTTCAAAGATGAGGTCTTGTGTGATATTTCTCCCCTTGAAGTTTGTGATGTTCTTTTAAGACAACCATATTTGTGGAAGTGTCGTGTTGTGTATGAGTCTATATCCCGAAGTGTTATTATTACTTTGGGTAGACAATTGTGTAAGATACCAAAGGTAGCGTTGCCTATCGCTATTTATTTAATATCTACTAAGAAATGTGGTAAGGTCATTTCATAGACCGATAAGTTCATCTTCTTTGTGATCTGTGCTCACAGTAAGAATAAGGTCACTGCCACATCTGTGGCCTCTACATAGAGCCTCTCTTTGCAGTAGAAGCAAGTGGACGGGATCGTGGAAGAGTACAAAGACATCTTCTCCTCACCCATTGGGGTATCGATGCACTACCAAGTCAAGCATCCAATTGATCTAACCCCCAGTGCACCTCTTTCTAATGGACTAGTCTATCGTCGATCACTGATGGAAAATGAAAAAATCAAGCATCAAGTCCAAGAGCTTATTCAAAAGGGGCACATCAGACCCAGCTCCTCCCCTTGTGAAATCTCGATTTTACTGGTGCAAAAGAAGGATGGGACCTAGCGGCTCTACATTGATTACAGACCATTAAAAAAAACCACAGTCAGGAACCGGTACCCAATTCCCAGAATTGATGACCTTCTTGACCAGCTCAATGGGTGGAAATTCTTCAACAATATTGACTTAAAGTTTGGCTACCACCAGGTTCCCATCGAACCAACTGATGTATGGAAGACAACTTTCAAATCTAAAGAAGGTCTCTTCGAATGGTTTCTCATTCCCTTTGGCTTAACAGATGCACCAACAACTTTCATGAGATTGATGGATCATCTATTGAGACCCTTCAGAAACTCTTTTGTGGTGGTATATTTGGATGAAATCCTCATCTTCATCAAAACTTGGGAGGAGCACATGCAACATATTCATCAAGTTTGAGCACTCTGCAGCAACACAAGCTATATGCCAACTTGGAAAAATGCTCCTTTGGAATGAACAGGGTCCAATACTTGGGCTACATTTTTTATGAGCATGGGGTAGATGTTGATCTAGCTAAGATCCAAGTCATCCTTGATTGTCCTGCGCTAACCACACTAACCAATATTGAAAGCTTCTTGGGGTTGTCCAACTTCTATCGATGGTTCATTTTTGGATTCTCCCATATTGCATGGGCCCTCAACCAAGTGACCAAGGGTGGTGGCAGGGAAAAGTTCGTGTGAGGGAAGGAACAACAATGAGAATTTGATGATCTGAAGCATCACATTTTCTCATCTCTAGTAATATCCTTGTATGATCTGCAACAACCGTTTGAGATTGATACTAATGCATATGACTATGTTGTAGGTGCAGTTCTCACTCAACACAGTCATATGATCGCATACCATAGTGAAACACTCTCAAATATTGTCTGGAAATACCCCACCTATGACAAGGAAATGTATTCCATTGTACAAGAATGTCGTCAATTGAAAACTTACATTTTGGGAAAGGAGATAATCATCCACACTGATCACAAGCCTCTACAGTTCATGTAGACACAGGGGAAGTTGCAGAATGACCGCCATCAGAAGTGGTCTACCTACCTGCAAAAATTCCATTTCAACATCAAGTATAAGACAGGGAGCACAAATCATGACATTGACTGCCTCAGTCGACCTCCTGTAACTACACTCACCACTGCACTCCATTCATGTGGACATGAGGCATCTGAGTGGCCCCAACTCTATCAGCAAGCTCTGGACTTCGCCACCACCTATCAGCTCTTTGGTGCAGGCTCGAATGTCACTGATTTTCACATCCAGGATGAACTGTTATGCCATTTGGTCCATCTCTATGTTCCTACAAGTGAGCATGCAAAGTTGATTTGGGAATCTCACTATAGTCAAATGGCAAGACATTTTGGCGTGGACTCTAGAGAAAACTGTGTATCTTCTACAAAAACATTTTTATTGGCCAAAACTTTGACAGAACGTCAACAAGTATATCAGATCTTTCATTGTATGTTCCATTTCCAAGTCGGACATCAAGAAGAAAGGCTTATACAACCCTCTTCCTACTCTCGAGCAGCCTTGGGAATCCATCTCGATGGATTACATGTTCGTCCTTCCATCCACCAAGAAAGGAAATGATTGTGTATTTGTGGTAGTTGACAGTTTTTTGAATATGGCCATACTCACAGCCTGCAAGAAGAACATCAAAGCGGTAGATACTGGAAAGCTCTTCTTCGAACAAGTGTGGGTCCATTTTGGGATACCACAAACAATCATCTCCAACTGGGACAGCAGGTTCCTCATCACATTATGGTCGGGTCTCTGGTCACTGTTGGACACCAAGCTCACTAAATCCACTGCTTTCCACCCCCAAATCAATGGCCAAATAGAGGTCGCCAATCGAATGATTGTGCACATCCCACGCATGTACAACTCTAAGCATCCATGTACATGGGATGAGAGACTTCCCTATGCTCAACATAGTTACAACATGGCTCTCCATAGCTCCACTGGTCATAGCCCAATTTAGGTAGGGTTGGGATTCCAACCCTTTGGTCCCATTGATGTTGCACTACCTCTTGTAACCCCACAGACAGACTCTTCCCATGTTCAATTTGAGACCAACAAAACCACCAGATTCATAGAGCGGATTCAGCACATCCGCCAACAGGTCCATGAGATTTTGTAGAAAGCCAATGCTAAGTACAAGTAGCACCATGATAAACACAAGGTACCACACTAGTTTCAGGTGGGAGATAAGGTCCAATTACATTTGCAAAAAGAGAATCTTACAGATCCCCATCGGAAGCTTCACCCACTTTGCTATGGGCCTTACATTATTACCAAGGTTGTGAGTAGCAATTCTTTTGAGCTTAACACTCCACCCTTCCTTGGATTGCACCCAGTTTCCAATGTGGACATCCTTCAACCATATTTTTCACCATTATTGGACACCTCAGATATTGCAGAACAACTGACACCAATAGATCTCAACCCTGACTGCATGGAATAGGTATCCACTGATCAAATTGTGGACACATAGGTCAAGGCCACTCACCTGCAGAGGATCCATCTTTATTGGGTTGTCAAGGCAGGGCATCTCCTACACCAAGGAAAGTGGATCACCCGGGGCCAAATTCAGTATAAGTTTCCTCACCTGATGGGGGAACTCAATGCAATGGATACCATTTCTTCCTAAGGGGGGAGGACTGATCCAAGTGGATATTGGTGGCCACCCACCTATTCCAACTGGATCCTCTTAACAATTTTTAGCTCAACACGTTATTTTTTACTTCTTTGTAATTGTGGGTTCTACACTTTTGGGGTTTTCTGAATCCCTACACATCTTCCAAGTAGAGACTGGTGGCCTCCCACCTAATCCAACTGGATTATTTTGTATTTTTTCATTTCAGCACATCTTTTTGTACTTTTAGGGTCGTTTTGGGGCCCTAAACAATGGTTTTTTAGATTGCCACAATCAAACTATAGAGGGATTCAAATTTTGATGGTGTAATGTGTAGCTCTCGAAACAATCTTCCCAACGGGATATCATGCACCTAAAACAGAGGTCGTATGAAAAATTTACAACCCCCAGGAAGTTGAGGTACCAACTTATCCATCAGGGCCCACAGGGATTTTGGTAGCTATCATCTGGAGCTTCATTGTAATCATTATATTTAGATGGATGCGCGTAGAAGCCACATTTCTTCTAAGACATAGCTACCACCATTTGAGCAAGTTTTTTCAGTTCTGCAATTTTATAGTTTCAGCCTGTTATCGCACAATTTGTAGTTGGAGTAAAAGATGGATGTAAGAAAGGCAAACTAGTGAAGCTGAGACTATCCTACCATTGTCACCTCAATAGGATAGCTCTTTCTGTTTAGGGTGGTAGGCCCAGGGGAGATGTCCTCGGTGACCTGGGGTTTTGAGAAGGCAAAGGTTTGAAGCTAAGTATAATTTCCCCCCCTCACAAGTCACCACTGATCATAAAGTCCGGCTAATCAGCCAATAAAGATGAAGATAATCAGAAGTAAAAATAGTAACCAAGTGTACCTACCCGAGACAAACCAACAAGAAAACTATACATGCGCAAGATCACTTTCTTGGTTAGTACTTCATATAATCATGGACTTCTGATATAAAGAAATTGATAAACAATATTGATGAATCAAGTCAACGATGTACAATAGCAATGATTACAATATATTTCACTTCACAATAAATGCTAAAGAAGCTTCACAATGAGCAAATGGAAATTTATAATCAACGTAACAATATCAATACTAGAAGCAACGCTTTAGCCAATCTTTCAATTGCTTTAAAGATACAATAAATATTGCATGGATATGGTTATAATGCAAGTAGATGATGGAATCAATAGGGCTAGTGAGTGTTAGTCCTAGCTAGGGTTAGAAGGAGTAAATGATTGTTGAAAGTTTTGGAAGTTGTGATCAAGGTACTCAAACAATGAAGGTCTTAGATCAGTGTGTTATTAGGGAAAATGGAGTCAAAAAAAGATGCAAATGTTGAAGGGTCGAAATGATAGTGATAGTGCTAAAGACAAGAGGGTTTTAATGTTGAAGTGTTGCTAAGGCAAGGCTTCAACAATCAAAACCTAGGGGAAAATGACCCACTAAAGTGTAGAAACCCTAGGCCTTAGTGTGTTTTCCTCCTTCTTTAGCTCAATGAAAAGATAAAAAAATGGCTAGCTTTGAAGAGTGGATGGTGGAGTGTTTCGATGGAAAGGATCTAACATTTGTCTTCAGCAAAATAAAATTTCTAATTGGCATAATCTAGTGGGGACATGAAATAAGGACACCAACATGTGCTTATTCCCTGGGGTTTAATTCAACAATTTTATTAACAAAATGCAAGTAAAAGACTATAACCATTCAAATAAGGGAAAGATTGCAGAAATTCACTTACATTCACCAAGTATCATAAAGCCAAATCCTAGTTGTAAACCTTCCAAGAAGAAAAATGCCAAAAATAGCTAAGATAAGCCTTCCTTCAACAAGTGTGCCACAATTTCAGCCAATAACCCTAAGAGGGCCGAACATTTCAGACATCACCAAGTGGTGAGTGAAATATGATGATCAAAATGAGAGTTTTAGCACTCTACTTTTATAGTATCAATGACATTTATTAAAATTTAGGTCACCAAAAGGCCGACAAGGCCAAAATACCAAATAATATTGTTTTACATTAAATGTCATAAATTAAACCCTAATCAAGCAAAAGTAAAGACGTCATGCACTTTCTAGGGTGAGATTATCCCTTTTTAGGGCAGCATTGGCCTCCTGGAGAAAAATGTTAGACCTCCTTGGGCTTCTCCAAGCTGCCACACATGCCATAACTGCCACAAATGTCTCCCAAAATGTCCATAAATGTTGGATGACATCATAGGCATCCTGGGTGATGTCATGGGCCTTCCAAGGCTAACGTCCTAGTGGAGAGGGCACAAACCCCTTAGGTAAGGCTCTGTCAGGCTGCCTCAGTGGAACGTCCTCCTCTTCTTCAGTGAAAACCCCTATGTCTTGTCTCTGCCACCTACTGGGGTCTCAGCATCCATCTGGTGGGCTCTTCATCCCCATGGAGGTCTGAACTAATCATCTCCCCATGTGTACCTGTCCAATATGGCACCTGTCTGACGGGTATGATCCTTCACATCAACAGATATGCATTCCATGGGCTCATAAGTCATAGGGATCATAGCAATGTCAATCACATCCAATCATCAATTTTATTAAACATGTGCATAAAACCCCTTTGACCCAGTCAAGTGCTCAAAGACATTACACAAATCTACAATCCAAGTTTGGAGGAAGTGACAAGGCATCCTATTGGGCTATTGTTCATTGGATGTGGGAAGTTTCTGGGAGAAATCAAATCCAAGTCATGTTAATGGATGAGGTGGATAAGGGATGTCCTGACAAGGGGTGCAGTGATAGAAGGTAAATGCAAGGCTTACCTTTGAGTGCCTTTGTAGAAGGCGAGCTACACTTGTCCTGGATGCAAATGTTTCCAAGCCCATTCATGCATTTTATTCTTTATTCTTTATTGTTTTTTATTTCAAGAAACTAATCAAGGGACATTTTCCTGGCATGGTGACCAGTGGTGGCAATGTTACCCACAATCACTTTCACATAAATGAGAAGGTTGGATCGTGATGGGACCCCATTTCTCTTGGCTATGCCACCAAGAGCCACTACCCTGGAGTGGTAACTGGCTGCTAGTAGTGTCATATCGTTAGGTGCCCATGGACCTAATAGGTTGGATCATGATGAGACCCCCTATCCTCTAACTAAGTCTTGTTTTATTATTTTATTGGGGTCCCTCTTGTTTCTTGTTGAGAATCCTTTTACTACTTTCTCGGGAATCCCTGGGTGAAGCATCTCGAGGTTTTATTTTAGGCTTTTATCTTTTTCCATCTTACTTTTACCTTCTGGGCCTTTAGCCCCTTCTTCCCACAAGGCAAGGTGCAACCCTTGAATGATTGGCCAACCCAATGTCTGGACCAATGTAATGGGATGGATGAGCAGGAAGTAAGATGGAAAGTGGTAAGTATGATGGGATCGGATGATGACTCTTCAAAAATACCCCCAGTGGCAACTCAAAACCTATGGGCACAATATTACTAGGGCATCTTATCATTCCCTTCAGACATGGCCGAGTGGATAAGTATAATATCCAAGCACTTGTTAGAAACAAAAAGAACTAAATGCACATATTCAAAAAAAATTAGGATTAGAGTGACACATACCATGATACCCGGATTCATTACCTCATGGAGCAAGATCCATCTCTGCTACAGGACCAAGCCGAGGTGATGGATTTTGTTGTTGCTGACAAAGTGGAGGTGCTAAAAGGAAGAAAATATGGGCCCTCCAAAGCCATGCTCAAGTCGATCTGGCTCTCGGTAGTCCATGTCTAGGACCTGTGGGGCTCGAGAAATAATCTCCTTAGTTATCCCTAAAGTGGGGGATAACATCTGGCTCCAACTCGGGGACATGTGCTCACCGTAGAGCACATGAGAACCTCAAAATATCTAGCATAACCTATAACCTGCTTGATCTCAATAGAAACTATCAGTAATCATTTGGGATGGTGATATCACCCCCAGTTCACATATATAAAACTGAAAGCAATCATATGTACAAATGTGAAAGCAAACTACTCTACCATGCAATGAAAATGGTATATACAATGAATGCAAATTCCTACCTACTTACCTGCACTTACCTGTTGGTTGGATGTTAGGTGTAGTCAAACGTCCAGTGAAACAAATCCAGCAATGTCCCACAATACTTGCCTTTGTGCTTCATCATAAACCAAAACAATGATAAGTTAAACACAAAAATAACATGGTGTAGAGAATATATCGTATCGTTGGAAATAGTAAAGTCTAACTCATGGAGGCGGGTGGGAGGGATAAAATCACGCCAATTCATTCTCTAAGGTAAGTGCTCAATCCACTTCAGGAAGGGATCGTGAAAATTCAAAGGTTCATAAAATTGACTCAAAAGGTTCGCAAGCTAGCTACCTAGGACGTTCTCATAATCTGAAACCTGGGAAGGGATTGGCAAGGATCTAGTAGACGATTGGCAAACTCTCAAGGGAAATTTGAAAACCTGAGATGACACACTTAAACTTGTAGTATTCAACCAACCCTTGGACTCTTGTTCAAGAGGAAACTCAATATCAAAGACATACTTCCCAACTACACCTCTATAGATACAACAAAGTAAAGAAATCGGAGGTGGTTGGGGAAAGTTGTCACAAGGATCCTTCGTCAAGAAAACAATGTACTTACTTCTATCTGTTGAAATACATCTTATTTCAGCATACACTTAGAATAAATTAGATTTCAGCCTCCTATAAATATCTAATAGCCATACCACTGTTCTTTATGAGTTGAAATATTATTAACCAAGTTCTGAAATAAAATAGCAGCGGAATACAAATATGAATAGCAGACAGTAACCCACATTTGGTACAAACATCTGTGCATAAACACTTGGAGAAATATTTAGAAAATAGGACAGATTTTGAGAAGAGAGTCTTTTTATTCAGCTTAAGGAAAAATTCTAAGTATATCAACAGTTTACAATCAGCATTTAATGAGTTGTACTTTTACCCTATCTAAGAAGAAATTTCACATAACCATTGTACAAAAGAGTCTTGAAATATGAACCAGATTTCTTGACCAAAGGTATGGATTGTCCACTCATTAAACAGCATAGATTTGTCTCAAAATATGTGCCCATAAAAGTACAGAACTATACCTTGTTTTACGGAGTAATTTGCAGCAGCAAAACACCTTGAAATCCATGCCAAAACTCAGCCTCGATTTCTCTGCTAACAGTGACTGCAAAACCCAGCAAATAAATGTTGTACATCCTCCTCTAATCCGTACTGTACAGCCTTCCTGTTGTATGGCCTCCTCAAATCTGTACTATATAGATACCTTGTTGTACGGCCTCCTCTTCAATGTTGAAAACTTGTCTAGGAATGCATGTCAATCCCCCTAGGGATGTGTGCCAACTCCAGTTGTTGAAACTCTCTTCCTCCAAGCAAAGAAACTCTCCTTGGGATTCGTGCCCTTTCACCTTCCCTCTAGCTCTCCTCAAAAGTGTGCCCTCCTTCTCCTAATGAGTTGCCTTTAAGTAATTTTGAATTATAACTCCTCTAACCCTTGATCTCCCATGAGTGACTCTTCACTTTCCCTCAAGATCAACGGTCACGACTTAATCATCGTTGAGGTCACTTAAGTCATTAAAGTGACTCAAAACATCATAAAGTCACTTTTACATTAAAAAATAAAAAGATCCAACTTTATAAAATAACTTTATAAAGTCACTTTATAATTATAAAGTCACTAAGAGAAAATTTGTTTGGTCACTTCCACATGTTGAGCGTTGCAAATGCAGAAGTACCTCCAAGCTACCAAATCTGAACACTCCCTCTTAGCGAGAGAGGTACTTCTGGTATCACCACCAGAATTTGTCTCCATCTCATTATTTTCCATAGTTGCGCCCTCTCTACTAGAAGTCTCATCTCCCTCTGAACATGAAGCCACTACTCCCACTGCACTGGAAGCCTCTGTTGCTACCTTCGTTGTACCACGAACTGAAGACATGCTCCTAGGACACTGCACACTCTCCTGAGCATCCATTTGTGTTGACTCATGCATGTTGAGTCCTATGAGAGTCCCAGAAGAAGACTGAGTCCCATGGATCAACTCTCTCTCCCATGTTACCTACCAACTCTCCGACACAGAATCTGAGTCCAAAAATCCACTGGACCCCAATACAAGTCTACCCAACAACTTGTACAAGCCCTCATACTTGACACCAAGAATCACTGTTGTGTCATCAGTTGCTCCTATGGGATATAAAAACACATGTCCACCGTAGAAAACAACTCCAAATCCACTCTCATCCAAGGCTGACACTGAGAGAAAATTAACTGTCAACTCTGGAATATATAACACCTCACCAACCTCTAGAAGACCTCCTAAATCTAGTTGGAATCTCACCCTTCTAACCCCCTTTACTGCAAGTTGTGGGTCGGCTCCACAATTCACTCTGCAATCTGAGTCTATCTCTGGAAGATTGAGGAAAACTGACATCAACCCAGTCATGTGCCGAGAGGCTCCATTGTCCACAAACCAAGACTCAATGTCCTCGAATGCTAGGCATCCACTACCCATGGGACCAGCCATGAGAGACAACTCCTTCTCAAATTTCTCAGCAAAATCTACAATCTGAGTTGATGTTGCCACCTCTAGTTCTGGTTTCTTCTTCTTGTTGTTCGGACATTGACTAGCATAGTGGCCAGTCTTGTGACATGAAAATAATTTCACCTTGCTCATGTCCTTATTCTTCTCATTTCCCTTTGCCACAAGAGAAACATTCTTGTCATCTACACCATCCAATACATTTTCTTGAGACCCCTCCTGGATCTCCTCCTGTGTAAAATCATCCCATAATCTGCTCCAGTCAAGGAGCTTCTCTCTCCCCACCACACACTTGATGAAAAGCTCCCACTCCTTGGTGAAGCCTTTGAGGGCTATCCACACCAACTCTGAGTCAAGAATGACTTCTCCAACAACTGCCAACTCGTCCTTCACCTATGCAACATGGGTGAGGTAGGTGGCCACACTCTCTCCTTTGATCATCCTAGCTCCATGGAGCTTGTCCCAGAGAGCCATTTTTCGGTTCTCATTCTTAGCCTCATACAAGTCTTTCAGTGCAACCCATATTTCATTGTTTGTCTTCTTCTCATCCAAGTGTGGAATAAGGTGGTCTTTGACCCCATCCAAGATGATTCTCTGAGTCTTAGCTTCATTCACCTCATGAACATCAAGAGATGTGGGATCTGTAGGTACAGGTACAATGGTGTTCACAAACGACCGTAATCTGTTCTCCTTGAGAACACTATTGATTATAACCTTCCACTGCAGGTAGTTGGAAAGCCCCTCCAATCTATATTCAAACCTGATCCTAGAATTCATATTTGTCCACCTGACAAAGAACCTTTTTATGTCTTCTTCAAGCAAATGTACTAGCAAATCACTTATTGTCCCAAGTGCCAAAAAATTTCCCACTGAACATCAAAGCACCTGCTCTGATACCATATTGAAATACATCTTATTTCAGCATACATCTTATTTCAGTATACATCTTGAAATTTGAACCAGATTTCTTGACCAAAGGTACGGACTATCCACTCATTAAACAGGAGAAATTTGTCTCAAAATAAGTGTCCAGAAAAGTATAGAATTGTACCTTGTTGTACGGATTAATTTGTAGTGGCAAAACACCTTGAAATCCGTGCCAAAACTCAGCCTCGATTTCTATGCTAACAATGACTACAAAATCCAACAAATAAATGTTGTATAGCCTCCTCTAATCCGTACTATACATCCTCCTTGCTATATGGCCTCCTTAAATCCGTACTGTATGGATTCCTTGTTGTACAGCCTCCTCTTCAATGTTGAAAACTTGTCTAGGAATGTGTGCCAATCCCTCTAGGGATGTGTGCAAACTCCAACTGTTGAAACTCTCTTCCTCCAAGAAAAGAAACTCTCCTTGGGATTCATGCCCTTTCACCTTCCCTCTAGCTCTCCTCAAAAGTGAGCCCTCCTTCTCCTAATGAGCTATCTTTAAGCAATTTCGAATTGTAACTCCTCTAACCCTTGATCTCCCATGAGTGACTCTTCACTTTCCCTCAAGATCAATGGTCATGACTTAATCATTCGTTGAGGTCACTTAAGTCATTAAAGTGACTCAAAACATCATAAAGTCACTTTTACATTAAAAAATAAAAAGACCCAACTTTATAAAATCACTTTATAAAGTCACTAGGAGAAAATTTGCTTGGTCACTTCCCCATGCTAAGCGTTGTCAATGCAGAAGTACCTCTAAGCTGCCAAATCTCAACACTATCAAGGCCTGAGCACAACGGTGGTTGATAATCTTCTTCACGGAATGAATCCAAGTGCTCAGAGGAGTACTCATCAAAACCCTCAAGGTAAGACCGAAAATCATCATGAAAACATGGTACTAGGTCATCCTTGGGTGTTTGAAAGGTATGGGCAAATATATCATCTTGTTGTTGCCACTGGTCAAAATCAAAGGTATGTTAAGGCAACACTTGGAAACAATTCTCAATGTCGTAAATGGGGTCATGTTCGACAACACGGGTATTCCAACAGAGGACGAACACCTTCAGTAACCACTCACATAACCAGATCAAAGATCAACACACCGATGTTTTCACATGGTAAAACCCCTATGGGGAAACATCCATGGCCCCATCCAACGTGGCCACTTGGAGCAATTTATTAATGCAAAGAAAAAGATTACAGAGAGATTTTACAAGAGAGTTTCTCACAATCGATCATCAGCAAATGACCCTCCATGCTCTTTAAATAGAGATCATGGACCAATCAGGTTTTAAGCCACGGATCAATGGTCGGTAATATCGAGGAGAGTAAGAACTGTCGGATCACTCTATGTTAGGAACATATTGTGACCGTCAGATTTACTAACTACAAATGCAAATTAATGCATACTAAAGAAACACACTAGGAAACACACTTTTACCTAACGACACATTAGACCAAGTAGATATTAAGTAACTCCTAAGTGTCTAAATATCCTAACATCTCCCCTTAATAAAAACTTGGGATAAGATTGAAGGATTTAAAATAGTGACACAATAGAAGAAGGAAGGAGGCATTTGAGCCTATCCCCCCTTAATGTCAACTTCCTGAACTCCTAACATATATCGAAGTTTGGAAAACTTCGCTTCTGCAAGAGACTTTGTGAAAATCACTGCAACTTGATATTTTGTAGGACAAAAGAGCACTTCAATAACTTGATCATGAATGAGATTTCTGATGAAGTGCATTTGTAGCTCGATGTGTTTTCTATGCTAATGTTGAATTGGGTCTTTGGCGAGCGTGATGGCACTCTGATTGTCACACCAAAGGCTGGTCGGATGTTGTTGCTGGAATCCAAACTCTGAAAGGATCTATCGAAGCCACAAGGCTTCCTGACTTGCATTTACCATTGCTCGGTAATCTGCTTCTGTTGAAGAAAGTGCAATAGCATGTTGTTTCTTACAGTCCCAAGTGACAGGTCCTAAACTAAGGCTGAAAACAAAACCTGCAGTAGATTTCCGATCATCAGGGTCGCTAGCCCAATCTGAATCAGTGAAACCAACCAATAAAGGAGTCCCCCCTGAACTGTAATGTATCCTGAACTGAAATGCACCACGGACATAGTGAAGTATCCTTTTAGCTGCTTTCCAATGGATTTCATGGGGTGTTTTCATGTACCAGGAAACAAGACCAATAGCAAAGGAAAGATCAGGACGGGTATGAGTCAAGTATAAGAGGCTACCAACTAACTGATAGTACAGGGTGGCATCAACTTCGGGAGAAGTACAGGTGGAAGTAAGCTTGACTCTAGACTGGAAGGGAGAAGGGGTTGGTTTACAATCATCCATGTGAAAGTGAAGAAGAAGTTCACAGGCATACTTAGACTAGGAAAGAAAAATTCCTTCATTGGTTTGCAAAACTTGGAGTCCAGAAAATAGTGAAAAAATCCTAAGTCTGTCATCTCAAATTTCTTCTTAAGGCTGGTGTTGACTCTTGACCAAGTTTTGAGGAACACTTGGTCATAATTGACCATTTTTGGGACTTTGACAGCCTGTCAAAGATGGAGCACTAGGCAAAGCAAAGATCATGGGATCTCAGTCACTTTTGGGCCCCTTTTAGGGTTTTGGGTTAATTTAATGGAAAATGGATGTCAGCCCGTGGGTTTACCCACGTTTAGGCCCACTTTTGTAATTTATAAATAGAAGGATAGGCAATGTAAGAAGGAGTAGATGTGATTGCTTAGTGCAATTGGTAGTGCATCTATGTGATGTTGAATAAGTATTATGTGTGAACTGTGTAAGGCTTGCAAGGCTAAGTGCAAGTTACTGTGAGGTTGCTATAGAAAGATAAGTGTTGTAACGCAAGGAAGAAGGATCTAGCAAGTTGCGCAGATCTTTTGTCCTATGCGAAGAAGGGTTTTGGAGGCTTTGTGCTTGTAACAGATTGAAGACGATAATAAAGAAGAAGATCTTATGGACGTAGCCCCAGGGTGGGGGTGAACCACGTAAATCTGTGTGTTATGCTATGTGCTTTGATTCAATGTGTTTATCTTTGCTTATGCTATGTGATTTGATATATCCACTTATGCTCTATGCTTCTTAGATATATATGATTGTTAGATCTGATGTGTATGAGGATGCTTAATGCTGATCTACTAAATCTGATTTGGGTTACTATGGTTAAGTGCTGAAATATTGTAGATCTGAGTGTACACCGCGATGCTCTGTGTTGACTGCAAAGTATAATAAGGGTTGAATATTGATGAATGATCGATGCTAAGTTCTCTGTAAATGATATAATCACATATTTGTGTCCCAGCGAAGGTTGCAGACACCTAAGTCTTGCAACCACCCTTGCCTCTACCTCGAGTGAGACTTCATCTGCTTCACAGGTGTTGCCGAAAGGGCCGGTAGTTAGGGCTTTGTTGGTGCGCTCTTGAGCATTGAACCCTGGGTCTACCCATGTGCCAACAACTAGTTTTCACATGGTTTAAAAGTTTTCAGTCACTACCAGTAAGGATAAGGTCATCAACATAAAGGACAAGGATTATGAGATGGCTTCCTACTTTCTTGGTATATACATTAGGATCATAATGGCATCTAGAGAATCCAGTGGCAATAAGAAAGCTGTCCATTTTGGCATACCAAGCTTGGGGAGCTTGCTTGAGACCATAAATATATTTCTTGAGGCGAAAAACAAGGCTAGAGTCATTCTGGACATAGCTAGGAGGTTGTTCCATGTAGATTTCTTCTTTCAAATCTTCGTGCAAGAAGGCAGATTTAACATCCATCTGATGGACCTCTCATTTATGTGAGGCAGCAAGGGAAAGAACAAGGTGAATGGAATTCATTTTGGCTACAGAGGCAAAGGTTTCATTAGAATCAATTCCTTCAACTTGGGAAAATCATTTGGAAACTAATCGAGCCTTGTGTCTTTCAACACTTCCATCTGATGCATACTTAGTTTTGTAGACCAATTTGCATCTAACAAGTTTTCTTCCTTTTGGAAGAGGTACAAGATCCCAAGTATTGGTTGCCATTAAAGAACAATACTCTTCATTCATTGTTGTATCCCAATCTGGATGACCTGAAGCTTCTACAAATGTCTTTGGATCATGAGTTTCTAAAACTTGAGCCAAAAGAGAAGAGGCTCGTTGGAACTATGAATGTGTCTAACCCTGATCTGAAGGATCACTGACAAGATCACCAGTTGTTTCTCGTGTTGAACGGACCCATCTAGGAAGCGGTGGAGCTGGTGTTGGTTCAGGTTCAAAGGACTCATTTGGAGGAGGGTGAGCAAGCGGAGGTGGATTTTCATCCTCAATATCATCATCTGAAGAAGAAACCAGATCAGAAGAAGGCACAAACTTCGAAGATGGATCCTAGGCCGAAGAAGGCACAACCGTTGAATTAGGCTCGCAGACCAAAGAAGGCAGAAACGTCGAATTAGGCTCACGGGCCAAGAGATTTTCATCAAATTTAACATCTCTTATGATAATAATTTCATTACAATGTGATTGAAGAAGTCTATAACCTTTGACATCTTCAAAATAACCAACAAATATACACTTCTCACTTTTAGGCTGAAATGCTTTCCTTTTCTCATCAGGAATGTGAGCCCATGCTATACTTCCATATACACGGAAGTGAATTACATCTGGTTTAATTTTAGTCCAAGCATATTCCGGTGTTATATTTTTAAGAGCCTTTGTGGGAGTGTGATTTACTATGTAATTTGCACAGTTGATGGCTTCCGCCCAATACTTTAGACTTAATCCCTTAGATTGGATCATACAATTAGTCATTTCTTTTAATGTGTGGTTCTTTCTCTCAGCAACACCATTTTGTTGTGGTGTATATGGAACAGTGTGTTGCATTTGGATTCCCTGTGTAGTGCAGTAACTTGTAAAATTATTGTTCACGTATTTGTTTCCATTATCTGTTCTTAACCTTTGAATTTGATGTCCAGATTGCTTTTTTACAAGGGCCTTGTAGGCCAAAAACTTCGTTCTTAAGTTTTAAGAAGCAAACCCAAGTACGTCTGGAAAAGTCATCATTGAAAGTTAAGAAATACTTGCACCCAGAAAAATAAGGAGAAGAAAGTGGACCACACAAATCACTGTGAACAAGCTGCAAAGGACCCGAGGCATGCCAAGAGGCACGTTTGTCAAAATTGTCCCGATGATGTTTGTCAAGAACACAACCGGCACAAACACCATCTCTCCATGAAACAAGAATAAGACCAGTCACCATTTGTTGATTACATAGTTGTTGCAATGAGTGATAGTTTAGATGACCAAACCGCTCATGCCATAGTTTGCTCAAGTCATCGCTATGAGCAACAAAAACTGATGAAAAAAATGATGATCCAAAGTTGTCAAATTTGTACAACCTGGTAATATCATCAGCAATTTCAGTTGCAATAACATGCTTTGGATCTTTTAGATCCTTGATTACAACTTGGTGAGGTGAAAACTCTATGGTTTTACCTTCACCTGAATGAGTGATTTGATATATTGATAGAATAATATTTATAGACATGGTTTTAGGGTGGTAGGCCCAGGGAAGACGTCCCCGGTGACCTGGGGTTTTGAGAAGGCAAAGGTTTGAAGCTAAGTATAAATTCCCCCCCTCACAATTCACCACCGATCAGAAAGTCCGCCTAATCAGCCAATAAAGATGAAGATAATCGGAAGTACAAATAGTAACCAAAAGTGTACCTTCCCGAGACAAAGCAACAAGAAAACTATACATGCGCAAAATCACTTGCTTGGTTAGTACTTCATATAATCATGGACTTTTGATATAAATCAATTGATAAACAATATTGATGAACCAAGTCAACGATGTACAATAGCAATTATTACAATATATGTCACTTCACAATAAATGTTAAAGAAGCTTCACAATGAGCAAATGGCAATTTATCATCAATGTAACAATATCAATACTAGAAGCAATGCTTTAGCCAATCTTTCAATTGCTTTAAAGATACAATAAATGTTGCATGGATATGGTTATAATGCAAGTAGATGACAACAGCAATAGGGTTAGTGAGTGTTAGTCCTAGCTAGGGTTAGAAGGAGTAAATGATTTTTGAAAGTTTTGGAAGTTGTGATCAAGGTACTTAAACAATGAAGGTCTTAGATCAGTGCGTTATTAGGGGAAATGGAGTCAAAAAAAGATGCAAATGTTGAAGGACCAAAATGATAGTGATAGGGATAAAGACAAGAGGGTTTTAATGTTGAAGTGTTGCTAAGTCAAGGCTTCAACAATCAAACCCTAGGGGGAAAAGGCTCACTAAGGTGTTGAAACCCTAGGCCTTAGTGCTTTTTCCTCCTTCTCTAACTCAGAAGACAAGTTAAAATGGCTATCTTGAGTACTAAATGGTAGGGCTAAAGACAAGATAGTTTGATGGTGAAGTGTTGCTAAAGCAAGGCTTCATCAATCAAACCCTAGGGGAAAACGGCTCACTAAAGTGTAGAAACCCTAGGCCTTAGTGTGTTTTCCTCCTTCTTTAGCTCAATGACAAGATAAAAAAATGGCTAGCTTTGAAGAGTGGATGGTAGAGTGTTGTTATGGCAAGGCTCTAACATTTATCTTCAACGAAATAAAATGACTAATTGGCATAATCTAGTGGGGACATGAAATAAGGACACCAACATGTGCTTATTCCCTGGGGTTTAATTCAGAAATTTCATTAACAAAATGAAGTAAAAGACTATAACCATTCAAATAAAGGAAAGATTGTAGAAATTCACTTACATTCACCAAGTATCATCAAGCCAGACCCTAGTTGTAAATATTCCAACAAGAAAAATGCCAAAAATAGCTAAGATAAGCCTTCATTCAACAAGTGTGCCACAATTTCAGCGAATAACCCTAAGAGGGCCGAACATTTGAGACCTCACCAAGTGGTCAGTGAAAGATGATGATCAAAATGAGAGTTTTAGCCCTCTACTTTTACAGTATCAATGACCTTTATTAAAATTTAGGTCACCAAAAGGTCGATAAGGCCAAAATACCAAATAATATTGTTTTACATTAAATGTCATAAATTAAACCTTAATCAAGAAAAAGTAAAGACGTCATGCCCTTTCTAGGGTGACGTTAGCCCTTTTTAGAGCATAATTGGCCTCTTGGAGCAAAACGTTAGCCCTCCTTGGGCTTCTTCAAGATGGCACACGTGCCATAACTTCCACAACTGTCTCCCAAAACATCCAAAAATGTTGGATGACATCATAGGCGTCCTGGGTGACGTCATGGGCCTTCCAAGGCCAATGCCCAGTGGAGAGGGAACAACCCCCTTAGGTAAGGCTCTGTCAGGTTGCCTCAGTGGAACGTCCCCTCTTCTTCGGTGCAAACCCCTTTGTCCTGTCTTTGCCCCCTATTGGGGTCTCAACATCCATCTGGTGAGCTCTTCAGCCCCATGGAGGTCTGAACTAATCATCTCCCCATGTGTACATGTCCAATATGATACCTGTCCCATATGGTACATGTCTGTCGAGTATGATCCTGCACATCAACAGATATGCCCTCCATGGGCTCATAAGTCAAAAGGATCATAGCAATGTCAATCACATCCAATCATCAATTTTATTAAACATGTGCATAAAACCCATTTTACCCAGTCAAGTGCTCAAAGACATTACACAAATCTGCAAGCCAAGTTTGGAGGAAGTGACAGGGCGTCCTATTGGGCTAGTGTTCACTGGATGTGGAAAGTGTCCAGGAGAAATAAAATCCAAATCATGTTAATGGATGAGGTAGATAAGGGATGTCCTAACAAGGGGTGCAATGATAGAAGGGAAATGCAAGACTTACCTGTGGGTGTCTTTGTAGAAGGCGAGTTGCACCTGTCCTGAATGCAAATGTTTCCAAGCCCATTCATGTCTTTTATTCTTTATTGTTTTTTCTTTCAAGAAACTAATCAGGGGACATTGATCTGGCGTGGTGACCAGTGGTGGCAATGTTACCCACAAGCACTTTCACAGAAATGAGAAGGTTGGCTCGTGATGAGACCCCCTTTCTCTTGGTTGTGCCACCAAGAGCCACTACCCTAGTGTGGTAACCAGCTGCTAGTAGTGTCATAATGTTAGGTGCCCATGGACCTAATAGGATGGCTCGTGATGAGACCCCCTATTCTCTGACTAAGTCTTGTTTTATTATTTTGATGGGTCTCTCTTTTTTCTTGCTGAGAAGCTTTTTATTGCTTTCTCAGGGATCCCTGGGTGAAGCATCTCGAGGATTTATTTTTAGGCTTTTATCGTTTGCCAACTACATTTACCTTATGAGCCTTTAGCCCCTTCTTCTCACAAGGCTAGGTGCAACCCTTAAATGATTGTCCAACCCAATGCCCGGACCAATGTAATGGGATGGATGAGCGGGAAGTAAGATGGAAAGTGGTAAGTATGATGGGAGCGGACAATGACTCTTCGGAAATCCCCCCAATGGCAACTCAAAACCTATGGGCACAAGCTTACTAGGGCATCTTGTCATTCCCCCCAGACATGGTTGAGTGGATAAGTATAAGATCCAAGCACCCATTAGAAACAAAAAGAACTAAATGAACATATTCAAAGGTTTTGAGGATCAGAGTGACACATACCATGATACCCAGACTCATTACCTCATGGAGAAAGATCCATCTCTGCTACAGGATCAAGCCAAGGTGATGGATGTTGTTGTTGTTAACAAAGTGGAGGCGTTGAAAGGAAGAAAAGATGGGCCCTCCAGGGCCATGCTCAAGTCGATCTGGCTCTTGGTACTCCATGTCTAGGACCTATGGGTCTCGAGACATAATCTCCTTAGTTATCCCTAAAGTGGGGGATAACACATCCTATTTCATTTATTCAATAGAAGATATTGTTCATTGGGTATCTGTGTTGTTCTCCATATCTCTGTGTTTATTGTATTCAGTTTATTAATCAGTTTGTTCCACTCCTAAATCTGGATGAGGGTATGTGCCAACTTACATGGCACATGTAAAGTGCTCCACTTATGGACCCACTCTCCATTTGTGGGCCTAATTTAGTGTAAGGGTCTTTCCTTGTATAGAAAATGGATAGAAACTAAATTGTTGTAATGTAATCATCTTTTATATGTAATAGAAAGTGATGTGTTTGTTGTCCTAAATTTTGTGTGCAGGTATGATTTTGGAGTGCTTTTGTTGTTGATTTATTATTTTGATTTAAGGACATCTATCTTAACGTTGAATTGATTTAGCATGATTTACTTTTTACTTTAAGATCTGATTGAAATTAGGTTAGTGCTAAGAAAAAGAAAGTCAATAAATATTAGAAAGTTCAAAAGTTCAAATTCGTGGTTGAGAATCATTACTTTATGAGTTAAAACAAAAAGATGGAGAAAAAAATAATATTGATTTTGAATCTTTATACTCATGTTGCATAACCTTACCCATTGCACTTTTAAAAAAAAATGGTATCACTGAAATGAAGAATCACACCTTTATTAAGATGGCTAGAAATGTGCTTCATATTAAAGTGTATAGTATATCCTATCATATTTATACAAAGAATGTAATCAATGTGACTCCCAAAGAAGCCTACAATGACATGGAGTGGAATTAGTTGTTTCTCATTAACAATCATCCATACATTTTATTGATTGCCAAAAAGAATCAAAGATCCATCTATCAATAATTTGGGTATGATAAATACATCCCTCTTTTTCAACTTCTACTTCCCTGCCTTCCCTACTATTAACACAAAAAGATAAATCTTTAAAATCTCCTTACATCATACAAATAAAAGTTTTTTTGGGGCCAAGCTTTAAATTTTATGGGTTATATTTAGCTTTTCTTTTTATATCTCTAAATCAAAAAAAATTATCTCTAAGAATAGTACAATTAACCCAAAAATTCTAACACTAGTACAATTAACCAAAACATAATAGTACAATTAACCCAAAAATTCTAACACTAGTACAATTAACCAAAAAAGATGAATCAAATCTTCAGGCAAATAAGGTTGAATCCTTTCAAAAATTTCAAGCTTCAGACTGATTTACTGTTGCTGCTGATAGTTTGCATTTGGAGGGTTATAACTGTACATGTTTGGATCTTGTTGCTCTAAGAATAGTACAATTAACCCAAAAATTCTAACACTAGTACAATTAACCAAAAAATAATAGTACAATTAACCCAAAAATTCTAACACTAGTTCAATTAACCAAAAAAGATGAATCAAATCTTCAGGCAAATAAGGTTGAATCCTTTCAAAAATTTCAAGCTTCAGACTGATTTACTGTTGCTGATAGTTTGCATTTGGAGGGTTATAACTGTACATGTTTGGATCTTGTTGCTGATAGTTTGGATCTTGTTGCTGATAGTTTGGATTTTGAGCGGTATAACTGTACATATTTGGATCTTGAGATTGTGCGACATAACCATAATCAGCATTGTATCCTTGTGCATCACCCTTCCATTGATTTGGATCTTGTTGATGATAGTAGTTTGCATTTGGAGCCGTGTAGCTGTACATATTTGGATCTTGAGGTTCTGTGACATAACCATAACCAGCATTGTATCCTTGTACATCACCATTCCATTGATTTGGATCAGGTTGTTGGATTTGAAGCCACCCTCCACGCTGCACTTGTTTGTTTGCAGGATTTCGTCCCCAAGAAAGCCTAATTGGTTGCTGACCAAGAACGGTACCATGTAGCATTTGCAATGCTACCTCTGCAGATGCCCTGTTGCTAAACTGGACAAATCCAAAACGCTTGCCCACAGGTATCTTGACATGCACAAGCTCACCAAACTGGACAAATGACTGCGTCAGCATTTCGACTGTCAC
>ML821230.1:128102-152269 GCA_009831015.1 Picea engelmannii
GACCTGGATCAAATATTGTTGGACGATAAAGACTACTTAATTGCAAATCCAAAGTGCGAATTTGACTTCTTCGAATTGCACTTCTGGCTCTGAGACATTTTTCTGGACTAGAGAGACGAGATTGGACTCTGGGAGTCCAATCTCCCACTATACCTCTTCCCTCAGACATATCATTTCCCTGAGTTCTATCTAAAATGCCAGGCACACTATCTCCCTATACAAAGAGCCATTGTTTCATCATCTGGTGAAACTCTTTTCACCATTACCCCTCAAACGCTAAACCAGATAATGCAGATACCCAGAGCCAACTCCCTTTCCCCTTTTTCCATCGAGATTATGATCAAGATGTACCAGAAGTTGTCATTCCCACAGAGAGCTCAAATATTTGAGCTCTTCCTCCCTGAAAATGCTCAATCACCCAAGATGAATCTCCGTACCATTCATCCATCTTCTCAGTAAAAGGAAACCAGATCATTTCTTCCCTGTGTTGCCTCCTAGGATATTATTCAGACGAGTGGGTAGATGAACCCATCCTGGGTTTATTATCCATTTTTTCCACCGAAGAGAAGGCTACTATACAGTTCAACTACAACCAGTTTATGGCCGAAAACATCCATAAACATCTCTTCAAGTTTTCTACAGAGGGTATGTTCAGGTATTCTTCAATCTTGGTGTACATATTCATCTTTTTCCAAGCAGATAAGTTCTCCTTCTCCATGCAGAAGCTAGACCAATATGGTAACCCAAAACCTGTCACATCCTGGACATCATTAGTGAGAAAGAACTCATCTGAGTTCAATTTCAAAATTTTCATTGATTTGTTTTACCATCTAGTGGTAAGCATGCTCGGTGGAAGAACAGAACCAAGGATAAATGAAGAAATTCAAAGGATTCTACACTTGTCAGACCTAGCTAAAACAGGTGACTAGTATCTCTACCAGGATCACACAGATATCAGGATATAAGGATGTGAGTTACCCCCTTACAAACTGCCCAAATATTTGTCTAACAGGATATTCTCTCTAGAATATATCAGACAGATGATAAATTTCGATGATATTCACTTTGTGGATTTCAAAAAGAAGCAACAGTTGATGATCAAGGGACAGATAGGTTCCTTTATTTGCAACAGAAAAACTATAGGGGAATTGGCTAATAAGTTGTTAAAGGAAATGAATTTCAGTCTCAGTTTTCATTGGCACTATGACCCATGTGGAATCATTGTAGAAACTAGGTTACAGAACATGATTTCTCCCTATGCTCATGTGCCTAAACCAGAAGTTGAGAAATTCATGAACCAGACAGAGTGGGAGGAAAACACTCTGATATACATTAAACAACATCCTTCTCCTGCCATCATTTTACAAAAAAATACTCCATAGGTACCAGTAGAGAAGAGGCCTAGGAAAAAAGTATCTCCCTCAGTCACAAAAGTCTCAGCAGAAGACTTCCAAGTTTACAGGAAAAGACCCAAGACCAATCACACACCTGGAAGGTCTGGAGGAGAAGAAACTCAGTCCACCATAGTAATGGACATAGAACATTCACCACTTATCTCAGGCAGCCAGCAAATGATGTCCACTTCTTCATCCAGGAAACAAACAGACATCACACTGTCAACCAAAGCCTCATAGGAGCCTACAGGACTCAACATATTTGAGAAGTATAATCTGATAAAAAATAAGAATGAATTGTTGAACAACATTACCTATGCACAATTATGGAAACAGACATCTACAGCACAGCATAGGTTTCTCTCTGCCTTTGATACAGAGAAAGGGAGGATGCACATGGCATTCTTGCAGGCACAAGTGCCTCATCCCAAAGAAGTTTCGGATTATAAGAGGGAAACATTTGAATTTGATATCAAATAAGTGCTTCCAGTTGACCAAATGGATATGCACAGACAGACTGGAGAAATTATTTTTTCCACCCTGGAAAATACCTCCATGACTGCTGCAAAGTTGCAAGTTTCCTTAAACAATGTCCAGACTCACTTGAAGTTGGAGAAAGTATCTTCTTTAGCAAAAGATAACAAGATCAAGTCTTTGGAGGAGATGGTACTCAAAATTGGATATGATCCATCCAATGTCAAAGCAGCAGAAGAACTCCTCAAGAAGAAGAATGTTGATATAGCATCCTCAAGAAAACAACTGAAAATCCCTGCCACAGAAGACCCACAGGCGAAGGAGATGGCCAAGACTGAAGACCAAAAGGAGGAAATGTTAAAACTAATCATGCAACAGAATGCACAGACTAGGTAGATGGAGGTCGAGCTGGAGAAATTAGTCAAAGAGAAGGAACAGAATTTTCCAATGGAGGTCATCCCACTAAATGTAGTTCCCCTCACGGAAATTAACACAGCAACATCAACATCCGCAACAGCAAAACTTCCATCAGCCACTCCAGTGACAAATCTAGATGCATCAAAAAAATTAGCAAAGTCAATGGAGGATATGACACTGCAAGGACAAGAAATAAAAATACTACAGGATGAGATCAATAACCTACAGAAGTTGAAATCCACATTTCAGGCTAGCTACAACACTGAGATGCACAAATCATAGAGGCTCAAGCAAGAACTGCAGCAACTGCAGAAGGAGACAGTCATGGCTAAGACACTATCAGAGGCCAAGGAAAATATTTGGATAGACATCTGTAAATCCATGACATAGATTTGGCCACTCATACAGATTATGTTTGAACAGCATGAACTGGTGCAGAGAAACAGACATGTCATTGACAAGATAAGAGGATAATTGGGAGAAAGGCCTACAGAGGAAAATGAGATCATCAGGTTCTTAAATTCTAAGACAAAAGAGGAACTAGCGGCTTTGAAAATTGAGGACAGGACATAAACTATGCTTAAGGTCAAGAAAGTTTTGACCAAGAGGGGATTCATGATGCAACTTGAGGAGAGAGTCTAGATGATGGATATTGGAGTGCAGAGGTTTTTCAGCAAGGTTGACTCTCTGCATAAGAAAGGCCTTCCAGGTTTATTATTTATCAATGACAAGCTCATTACTCTCTCAGAATACAAACAAAAGATCCTCACAGTGGCAAAAGATGGTCCTAAGTTTGCAGGAATACAGAGCAGCATTACTGGAAAAGAATTCTTGGAGACTCTACAGTTGGACCTCAGCATCCAACATGAGATAAAGTACATCTTCATCACTAAGCCCACCTTTTCCAAGTACACAAATATGGATGAAGTATACCAAAGGTTATTCAAATTTACCATCCCTAGTTAAAAGAGATGGGAAGACCTGTGTTCTTTGATCGAGTAGAGATGATGTGTACATCTGAGTCAGCATGAAGAACAGTCATAGTCAAGTTAAAGATGAATCACTAACCACCTTCCTTAGAATCAGCATCAAGGATTTGAGAGGATCATTTAGCATTCCTACTTTTCTGTAATATGTAATCTAGTTAGTTAGATTTTCTCTCCACCATATCCTGATCATTAATGACAGGATTAGATGTAATTTTTCTATAAATACTTCAGACTTCGAAGTATTGAGGGTTGATTTTTTCCCCCAAGCGAGATAGCTCTCTAATCTTTTTGAAGAGATCTACCAGTAATAAAAAGTCGATTCACAGGATTCCTGTGTGTTGATGTTGGTGATGTGTTTTCTTCTCTTTTAATGTTTATCCTATTCTTTTTATCATTTTGTTTTCTAATCTAATCGTTTAAAAGAAGTTAAAGTGCAGAATTTGTTTCGACACTCTGTTTCTGGCTTTTAGCGATTTAAATGTTCTTTTCCTGATATTATAATAAAGAAATTCTTAAATGCTTATTTATTCTGATTGACTACTTCACATGTTTCTGTCTTTCCATCACTTTAAATCTAAAAGATCCAACATTCTCATTATCTTACCTTATGAAGAAACCTAATAAAATTTGTATCTGATCTCAATCCTTAACACAGACCCCATAGCCCAAGGGATGTTTAAACGAAATACTTCAACCAATCTTTATAAAACAAAATTACATACTCATATTATTTTAGCTAGCCTAATACTTAAAACCCAAACATATCTAAATCCTACAGAGAGATCCCTCTCTGAAACTGGCAAGGCTAGATCCCAGTTTCGAAGTGGTTTTGTAAGTTACCTCTGTTAAATTTATTCTTCCCTTGACAACCTCTGGGAATTACAGAGTGCTAACAGACGGGACAGGAGATCCTTTCATAATGTTCTTTGAGGAATCCCTCACGTAATAGAGGAATGATATTATGGATAGTTTCGCACAAATCCTTCGGTGGCTACCAATAGGCGACGCATATTCCTCGAGCAGAGGCACCACCCCCTTCAAGGTACAAATCAACTTCGATATTCCTATATTTGAAGGCCGGATAGACGCAGATGTTGTAGACAAGTGGTTGAATCTACTAGAAGGGTATATTTTTGTCCATAACTTTTCAAATAGATAAAATATTACTTTTGCTCTCCTCAAAGTCATTTCCCATGTCAAATATTGGTGGGAAACTTTTTGTCAGCAAAAGGAAATAGAGGAACCCTCACTATTTACAGTCACAGCCACCTGGGAATCCTTGAGGGATGTTATTAAGGAAAAATATTATCCTGTCAGAAGTTATGATGACTCGTATACCAAATGGACCACACTTCGGCAAGAAAGAGACCAAGCAGTGCCAGAGTTCACAAATATCCTTGGGCGCGACCTACCGATATGTCGTCAAAATCGAGTAGAAGCTCAAATAAAAGATGCGGCAATTTGGGCCTGGGAACCCCTCACAACAAAAGTGGAAAGGGTAGCCCCAACCCATAGAACAAAGGACAGATCAAATATGGATAGTAATAGGACAACCAGTCCAAGCCGCTAGGAAAGAAGGACACCGGAAAGACAAAGAAAGATATTGGGAAGTGGTGTGACTTCCATAAGAGCACTTGGCATAACACTATTGACTGTCGCTCACAGCAGTCATTGGTCACCGAAGTGAAATCCTTTGAATCAGATGCGGGTTCTGACTCTCAGTAAAAACTAGACAGGGGAAGATGGATCATTAACTCAGAACCCAGTGCCATTGTTTCTACCACCATGCTCCAATGTGGTGAACCAGACGAGCCAGAAGAAGGAGAGTGTCTCTTCCATTCACAGATATGGGTAAAAGGCACCCCGCTACACTTCATCGTTGATAATGGTATCCAGAAGAACCTCATCTCAACAAAGGTCTTCAAGTGGTTGGCCCTGCTAAAAATGTCGCACCCACAACCCTACACCATTGGATGGCTCTGCCAAGGAAGCGATCTCTGTGTCAGCCAATAATGTCATATGTCGTATGACATCAAGCCCTTCAAAGATGAGGTATTATGTGATGTTTCTCTTCTCAAAGTTTGTAATGTTATTTTGAGCCAACCTTATTTATGGAAACGTCATGTTGTATATGAGTCTAGGCCTCATAGTGTTATTATTACTTTGAACAGGAAATTGTACAGGATACTCGAGGCAATCCCTCCTAGTGCTATTTCCTTGATCTCTGCCAAGCAATGTGGGAAGGTCATCTCTCAAACCTGGAAATTTATCTTCTTCTTGATTCTCTCTTAGAGTGAGAGAAATATTGTAGCCACATCCAGGGCCTCTATGGCCGATCTCTTCACACAACAGAAGGAAGTGTATAAGGCCATGGAAGAATACGCATCTTCTCCTCTCCTACCGGGGTACCTCTGCACTGTCAGGTCAAGCATCCCATCGATCTGACCCCAGGAGCACCGCTACCCAGTGGGCCAGTCTACCGCCACTCTCTGTTAGAAAATGAGGAGATCAAGAGGCAGATCCAAGAACTGCTCCATAAGGGGCACATCCATCCTAGTTCATCGCCTTGTGGGAGCCCAATCATGCTGGTGCAGAAGAAAGATGGGACCTGGTGACTCTGCATTGATTATCGGGCCCTGAATAAAATCACAGTCTGAAACCAATACCAAATTAATCGAATCGATGACCTCCTGGATCATCTCACGGGGGCCAAATATTCAGTAAGATTGATCTGAATTATGGCTACCACCAAGTCCCAATAGAAAAGACAGATGTATGGAAGACTGCCTTCAAGTTAAAAAAAGGTCTTTTTGAATGGTTGGTCATGCCCTTTGGTTTGACAAATTCTCTAGCAACTTTTATGAGGATGATGGATGATATCCTACGACATTTCACCAATACTTTTGTAATGGTGTATCTAGATGACATACTCATCTACAACAAGACTTGGGTGGAACACTTGCAGCATATTCAACAGGTTCTACACACCCTACGATAGCACAAACTATATGAAAACTTGGAAAAATGATCCTTTGGCATGGAAAGAGTCCATTACTTAGGCTACATCGTTGATCATCATGGTGTGCATGTGGATCTGGCCAAGATCTAGGTCATCCTTGACTGGCCAGCCCCAACCACACTCACTGAACTTCGAAGCTTCTTGGGCCTCACCAATTTCTATCGCAGGTTCGTGCTAGGATTCTCTCATATCTCATGGGCCCTCAGCCAAGTAACCAGGGGTGGCGGTAAGGAAAAAATTGTGTGGGGCATGTCCCAACAACAAGCCTTCGATGACTTCAAGAAGCATTTGTGCTCATCCCTGGTACTTTCATTACCGTACCTGCAACATACCTTTGAGATCGAGACAGATGCTTCAGACTATGTTGTGGGCGTCATTCTCACTCAACACAGCCACCACATGGCATATCATAGTGAGACACTATCAGATGTTTTCCATAAGTAACCTAATTACATCAAAGAAATGTACTCCATTGTGCAAGCCTGGCGCCAGTGGAGACATTACATTATTGGGAAGGAGACATTCATCCACACTGATCACAATCCACTACAATTCATGCAGACCCAAGGAAAATTGCAGAATGACCGCCATCAAAAGTGGTCAACATACTTACAACAGTTCCACCTCAACATCAAGTATAAAACAGGAAGTACCAACCGAGTTGTCGATTGCCTCAGCCAACCTCCAGTCACATCACTCACCACGGTGTTAGAATCTTGCGGCCACGAGACCTCCGGATGGCCCCACCTATACGAGACAGACCCTGGCTTCTCCACCACCTACCAAATGTTGGGTGCCAACTCAGTGGTTGCTAATTTCCATCTTTAGGATGAGTTGTTGTGCCATCTGGGCCATCTCTGTGTTCCATCAAGCAAGCGGGTGAAGTTGATTTGGGAAGCTCACTACAGTCGGGTGGTAGGACACTTTGGCATCGAAAAGATAGTGGCAGTGCTACAGAAACATTTCTACTAGCTGAAACTTTGACAGGATGTCGACAAGTATATCAGGTCCTGCACCGCCTACACTATTGTCAAGCCGGCCACTAAGAAACAGGGCTTGTACACCCCTCAGCCTACTCCTAACAGTCCATGGGAATCCATCTCAATGGACTACATGTTGGGCCTCCTGTCCACCAAGAGGGGAAATGACTATGTTTTTGTGGTTGTTGATCGCTTTTCCAAGATGGCGATTCTAGCCGCCTACAAGAAGAACATCACAGCAGAAGCCACTGCCAAGATCTTCTTTGAATGAGTATGGGTACAATTTGGGATCCCACAAACCATTATATTATACCATGACAATCGATTCCTCAGCTCATTATGGTTGAGCCTTTGGTCACTGCTGGATACCAAGCTCACCAAATCCACTGCCTTCCACCCCCAGACAAATGGCCTAACTGAGGTCGTCAATCGGATGGTCGTACATATCCTGTGCATGTACAATTCAAAACACCCTCACACATGGGATGAGAGTTTTCCCTATGTCCAGCATAGCTACAACCGAACCCTGCATAGCTCAATTGGCCACATCCCCTTTCAGGTGGGGTTGGGATTCCAACCATTGGGCCCCATGGATGTTCCACTACCCCTAGAGACCACCTCAGCCGACTCATCCCCTGCTCCACCAGAAGCTCAAAAATCCATCTGGTTCATTGAGTTGATCCAGCACATCTACCAACAGCTTCAGGATATTCTATAGAAGTCTAATGCCAAGTACAAGCAGCGCCATGATCAACATAAGGTGCCACATAAGTTTCAAGTGGGAGACCAATTTTGGTTGCATTTGTAGAAAGAACGCCTTACAGGGCCCCATCGGAAGCTTCACCCACTCCGTTATGGGCCATACACCATCACCAAGGTTGTGAGTGATAATGTGTTTGAGCTCAACGTTCCCCCCTTCCTTGGTATGCATCCAGTCTTCAACGTGGCTCTCCTTCGGCCATATTTCCCACCATTATTGAACACCTCATAAATAGTAGAGTAGTTGACACCAACAGAGCTCAACCCTGAATGCATGCAATAGGAATCCAGTGATCATATTGTGGACACACAGATCAAGGGCACTTGACAGCAAAGGATCTAGCTTTATTGAGTCATCAAAGCAAGGCAGCTCCTACACCAAGGCAAGTGGCTCACCTAGGGCCAAATGCAACAGAAATTTCCTCATCTGATGGGGAAACTCAACGCAATGGAGACCATTGCTTTCTAAGGAGGGAGAATTGATATAGCTGGATATTGGCAGCCACCCACCTATACCACTGGCTCGAAAAACATTTTTCCACCTTGGTAGTTTTTCAGGTTCCAAACTTCTAGGGTCATTTTGAGGCCCTAAACGATGTTTTTTAGGGATTTGGGGCCCAGGTGACTGTCAAAAGCAATGACTTGGGTAGTCGAAAATTGTTCTTCTAGGTTATATCTTTCCAACAGGCTATCGTGCGCCTAAAACAAAGATCGTTTGCAAAAGTTATGACCCCAGGAAGTTGATGTACTAACTTACCCAAACGGAGCCCACATGACTTGTGGCGCTTTATCTCCTAGGGTTAGGTTTTTGGATGTCTAGGGTTTTTGACATTCCTATTTATTGTAAAAGGTCTTCATAGCCTCATTGTAACCATGTTCTTGTGAATGAGCAAAGCCATCACATCTCTTCTCAGAGATAAGCTGCCACCATTCCAGCAAGCTTGTTTTCTGTTGCATTTGACAGCTTTAGCTTATTTCCTTATTGAATAGAAAACCAATTTTATTGTATCTCTGTTATTTTATGTTAAGCATATTTTAATAATCTGTATTCATTTAGTTCTACTCATAAATTCCATATCAGTGCTATCAGAGCGGTCTACTCCTTGTCATCTTAATGCATGTCCCCAACGAGCTCAGGGTACAAAGAATTGGGTCTCGAGCTTGTTTCTCTTTAGGACAAAATCTCTCACACGTCGAAGTGACCTCTCATGGCAAGAGAAAAGAAAGATGATAGGATAGGATATCCTTTCAAAATGTTGCTTGAGGAAGCCCTCACGCAACAGAGGAACATTATGATAGATAGTTTCGCGCAAATCCTTCGGCAGCTACCAACAAGCGATGCATTTTCATCGAGCAGATGCACCGCCCCCTTCAAGGTACAAATCAACTTCAATATTCCTATATTTGAAGTTCAAATAGAAGTAGATGTTGTAGACAAGTGGTTGAATCTACTAGAAGGGTATTTTTCTGTCCATACCTTTTTCGAATAGAGAAAATATTACTTTTGCTCTCCTCAAAGTTGTTCCCCATGTCAAATATTGGTGGGAAACTTTCTGTGAGAAAAAGGAAACAAAGGAACCCTCATTATTTACAGTTACTACCACCTAGTAATCCTTCAGGGATGTTATTAAGGAACAATACTACCATGTCGGAATTTATGACGACTTGTATACCAAATGGACCACACTATGGCAAGAAAGAGACCAAGCAGTGTCAGAGTTCACAAATATATTCCATACCTTGTGCACCAAGTTGGGTATCAAAGATTCAGAGCGAAATCTGGTGCGCAAGTATCGTGGTGCTCTGCATAGATACATCCAGACCAAAATGAAATTTTTGGACATATCGTCCTTGGGTGCGGCCTACAAATATGCCATCAAAATCGAGTAGAAGTTCAAACAAAAGACGCGACCATTTGGACCTAGGAACCCCTCATAGAAAAATCCAGGAAAGGGAGGCCCCAACCCATAGAACAAAGGACAGAGAAAATATGGATAGTATCAGGACAACCAGTCTAAGCCACAAGCAAAGAAGGACATCGGAAAGACAAAGAAAGATATCGGGAGGTGGTGTGACTTCCATAAGAGCCCTTGGCATAACACTGTTGACTGCCTCTCAAAGCAATCACCGGTGGCCGAAGTGAAAGCCTCTGAATCATATGTGGGTTTTGTCTCTGAGTCAGAACTAGAAAGGGGAAGATGGATCATTGACACGGAACCCAATTCCACTGTTGCTACCGCCAAGCTCTAGCCTGGTGAACCAGATGAGCCAAAAGAAGGAGAGCACCTCTTCAATTCACAGATGTGGGTAAAAGGAACCCCGATGCACTTCATCATTGATAGCGGTAGCCAGAAGAACCTCATCTCAGCAAAGGTTGTCAAGCGGTTGGCCCTGCCAACAACGTCGCACCCACAACCCTACACCATTGGATGGATCTTCCAAGGAAGCGATCTCTGCGTCAGCCAACAGTGTCAATTGTTGTATGTTATAAAGCCCTTCAAAGACGAGGTATTATGTGATGTTTCTCCTCTCAAAGTTTCTAATATTCTTTTGGGCCAACCTTATTTATGGAAACATCGTGTTGTATATGAGTCTAGGCCTCATAGTGTTATTATTACTTTGAACATGAAATTGTACAGGATACCCGAGGCAATCCCTCCTAGTGATATTTCCTTGATCTCTGTCAAGCAATGCAGGAAGGTCATCTCTCAGACCAGAAAATTTGTCTTCTTCGTGATTCGCTCTTAGAATGAGCAAAAGATCACAGCCACATCTAGTGCCTCCACGACCGATCTCTCCACATAATAGAAGTAAGTGGATAAGGTCGTGGAAGAATACTCAGATATATTCTCCTCTCCTACTGGGGTACCTCTGCACTGCCAGGTCAAGCATCCCATCGATCTGACCCTAGGAGAACCATTACCCAATGGGCCAGTCTATCGTTTCTCTCTATTAGAAAATGAGGAGATCAAGAGGCAAATCCAAGAACTGCTCCACAAGGGGAACATCCGTCCCATCTCATCGCCTTGTGGGATCCCAATCATGTTGGTGTAGAAGAAAGATGGGACCTAGCGACTCAGCATTGATCACCAGTCCATGAATAAAATCACAGTCCGAAACCGATACCCGATTCCCTGAATCGATGACCTCCTGGATCAGCTCACAGGGGCCAAATACTTAAGTAAGATTGATCTGAAGTCTGGCTACCACCAGGTCCCAATAGAAAAGACATATGTATGGAAGACTGCCTTCAAGTCAAAAGAAGGTCTTTTTGAATGGTTGGTCATGCCCTTTTGTTTGACAAATGCTCCAGCAACTTTTATGAGGATGATGGACGATATCCTACGACCTTTCACCAATACTTTTGTAGTTGTGTATATGGATAATATACTCATCTACAACAAGACTTGGGCGGAACACTTGCAACATATTCAGCAGGTTTTGCACACCCTGCAGTAGCACAATCTATATGAAAACTTGGAAAAATGCTCCTTCGGCATGGACAGGGTCCATTACTTAGGCTACATCATTGATCAGCATGGTGTTTATGTGGATCCAGCCAAGATCCATGTCATTCATGATTGGCCAGCCCCAACCACACTCACTGAACTTCGGAGCTTCTTGGGCCCTCTCCAATTTCTATCGCAGGTTCGTGCTAAAATTCTCTCATATCACATGGGCCCTCATCCAAGTAACCAAAGGTAGCGGTAAGGCAAAATTTGTGTGGGGCATGTCCCAACATCAAGCCTTTGATGACTTGAAGAATCATTTGTGCTCATCCCTAGTACTTTCATTACCAGACCTGCAACACCCCTTTGAGATCGAGACAGATGCTTTGGATGATGTTGTGGTCGTCGTTCTCACTCAACACAGCCACCCCATGGCATATCATAGTGAGACACTATCAGATGTTGTCCTCCAGTACCCTACTTACGACAAAGAAATGTATTGTGCAAGTCTGCCACCATTGGAGACATTACATTCTTGGGAAGGAGATAGTCATCCACACTGATCACAAACCACTACAGTTCATGCAGACCCAAGGAAAATTGTAGAATGACCGCCATCAGAAGTGGTCAACATACTTACAGCAGTTCCACCTCAACATCAAGTATAAAATAGGAAGTACCAACCGATTTTCTGACTGCCTCAACAGACCTCCAGTCGCGACACTCACTGTGGTGCTAGACTCTTGCGGCCACGAGACCTCCGGATGGCCCCACCTCTATGAGACAAACCCTGACTTCTCCACCACCTACCAAATGTTGGGCGTCAACTCAGTGATCGCTATAATTTCCATTTTTGAGACGAGGTGTTGTGTCATCTGGGCCATCTCTATGTTCCATCAAGCGAGCACGCGAAGCTGATTTGGGAAGCTCACTACAGTCGGGTGGTAGGACACTTTGGCGTAGAAAAGACAGTGGTAGTGCTGCAAAAACATTTCTACTCGTCAAAAATTCGACAGGATGTCGGAAAGTATATCAAGTGTTGCACCACTTGTGTTATTTCCAAACCAACCACTAAGAAACAAGGCCTATACACCCCTCTGTCTACTCCTAACAAGTCGTGGGAATCCATTTCAATGGACTACATGTCGGGCCTCCCATCCACCAAGAGGGGAAATGACTGTGTTTTTGTGGTTGTGGATCGCTTTTCTAAGATGGCAATTCTAGCCGCCTGTAAGAAGAACATCACAGTAGAAGCCACTACCAAGCTCTTCTTTAAACAAGTATGGGTACATTTTGGGATCCCACAAACCATTATCTCAGACCATCCTCAACTCATTTTGGTCGAGCCTCTGGTCACTGTTGGATACCAAGCTCACCAAATTCACTGCCCTCCACCCCCAGACAGATGGCCAAACTAAGGTCGTCAATCAGATGGTCGTACATATCCTGTGCATGTACAATTCAAAACACCCCAGCACATGGGATGAGAGTCTTCCCTATGTCTAGCATAGCTACAACCGAACCCTGCATAGCTAAACTGGCCACAACCCCTTTAAGGTGGGGTTCGGATTCCAACCATTGGGCCCCATGGATGTTGCATTACCCCTAGTGACCACCTCAGCTAACTCGTCCCCTGCTCCACTAGAAGCTAAGTATTTATGCAGACTTGGACAACAGACAAGCAGATTACCAATCCCACATGATTGAGGTAGAAGGTAATATTGATAATCATCCAATAGCTATTTTGATTGATTATGGATCTATTCATTGCCATATAGATCCAAAAATAGTTGAAAGGTTTAAATTGAAGAGATGTAATCATGAAAAGTCTTGGTTGGTTCATCTAGCCACTTAAACCAAGAGAAAAAGCAATGAACTTGTCAAGGATTACCCGGTAAGCATGAATGGAGTGAGCATTAAGGTAGATTTGAACATCATACCACTTGGGTCCTATAATTGCTTGATTGGTATGGATTGGTATGGATTGGTTGGAAAAGCATCATGATATCCTAGATTTCTACAACAAGGCTTTCACATGCCTTGATGAGAAAGGGAATTTAAGGATGGTACAAGGTATTCCAAGACCTATATCCGTCAGAGATATTTCAACGTTGTGGCTGAAAAGAAGTTCTAGGAAAGGGTGCCAAATATATGTCGCTCATATGGAAGATAAAACAAAGGATAAGGAGCCAAGATAAGAAGACTATCCATTATTGAAGGAATGTGAAGATGTATTTGGGAAGTTTTCAAAATTGACACCAAAGAGAGATATCGATTTCTCTATTGACTTAATTCCTGGAGTTGCCCCGGTGTCCAAAACTCCTTACAGAATGAGCACGCCAGAGCTGAAAGAGTTGCATATGCAACTAGAATAATTGCTTAAGAAGAGATACATACGTCTAGGTGTCTCACCTTGGGGTTCCCTAGTGATTTTTGTGAATAAAAAGGATGGAACTCTGAGGTTGTGTGTAACATCCAGATTTTCATTGACCACATTTTCAAAACATTGTTTATCCTTTGAGGACACTTGTGTGCAAGTGATATGGTTAAACATGGTACACTATGATTATTTGATTTGGTTATGATTTTATGTTGTGATTGAGTGTTGAAATTTGATATGTTATTATTATTGATGTATAGCATTGGCAGGTATTATGATGAGGTTTCTTGAGTGTGTAGGAAATGTGACATGATGAGGATGTTGATGGCATCGATAGACTTTCTTGGACTCCGGATTGAGTCGGGGAGTGGACTATTGACTTCGATTATGAGTACTTGTTTTATTACCCATGTGTTATGATGATGATTCAGTTATGGATTTCATTTATATGAGTTATTAATATTATCTTTTTCATTGGATGCGGGCATGGTGACACTTGCTAATTTGACTCAAATATGGAGTATAGGGGTCATACACATATATCATATGGATGAGGGAGAGGTGTGGTAGCATCCCTGTCACAGCCTACTAGCACTCTCATCGTGACCTGAACTGAAGGTTAACGACTCCCTTGTTCTTGAGAAGTTCACGATGTCGTGGGGGCAGATTGAGACAGTCACTTGCGAGGATTTCTGAGGGGCATGCAATAAGGCAGATTATTTATTCCTTGGTAAGCCCTTAGTCTTACACAAGGTCAACAAGTGGAGTATTGACTCCAAGCATCAGACAACTTCCAAACTAAGTCAATGGCGAGTGGCACCCTTGGAGCATGTAGGTGTGTCTTTAAGAGCACGTCGCATGAATAATATAGTGAGTTAAAAAAAAATATAGAAGACTTTAGAGAATAAAACATTTACTTAGAACTGATAGAAAAGAAAATATGAATTTAGATAACTTTATATTAATTTATGAAAAGGAACATAATAATAACCCAATCCTAAATGTTTTATTTCCTAAACAAGTTATAGAAATGAGTTAATGGAAATTAGACTAATAAAAACTAGTAAAGGGAGAATAAGAATAAGAATTAAGACATGTGCACAACGTGTGCATGAAATTAATAAATAAAAAAATTAATTAAAAGAAATGATTTTCATGAAAGAATGGGTTGTCAACATAGAGTTATAATCCCAAGTCAATCAAACTCTAAAGTCTAACTAAGAGAAGAGTCATAGTCAAACTCCAACTGTAAATTAGTTAGGAGACACAATAAAGGAGAAATTGGGGAACTAAGAGACAACTAAGAGAAAATCTAGGAACTAATTGTGGGTGTGAGGGAATTTGTTTATTTTATTTAAATAAAAGATATTAAAACATGTGCAACTTGGGGAAAGTGTGACATGTGTTGGGGTGAATAATCTCTAATTTAATTATTAAAAATTAGTTAATTGTGCATGAGAAGAAAAGTGTCAAGCTAAATATTTTTATAAAAAAAAGGTGAGGAAGAAGGAAAGGCACCATATTGTTGGATGAGTGAAATGTTGTCAAATTGTTTTGTGACTAAGTTTATTTGTGTGAGTTGGGTTGCGAGGGCAAGCTTGAGCTAGTGTTGGATCTCAAATTTTGTGTGTGACCCCTTTGTGTCTCGGGGGGGCTAAGGGGGAAGAAGAGTACCCCTAACATTGGTTGGGAGGTACCGGTGAAGTCTTTGGATTAGCAGGCGGAAGCAAGAAGGACATTGCACAAGTTTCCAAATTGAAGAATATCTTCATATATCCACACTCTTTGGGTCATGGTATTTAAACTATTAGTTTTTATATTGTGTATTAACAATTAATTTGTAGGCTAACATGTAGGGAATGCTTGGTTGATGATATAATAAATCTGCCCTTGGTTTATATTTTTCCAATTTTCTGCTGACAGAGTGGTAATCTATTAGTAAGTTGAAATTGTTAGATTCAATTTATGTATAAAAAAAAATGTGAAAAATTATGTCAAAACTTTCAATACAACAAATGTGAATAGAATGGAAGGACGACTCATATAGAAGAATAGTGTCCGCTCCGGTTACTCGATACCTCTTTCGTTATACAATATTCAAGAATTGTTTTAAACCTTATTATTGAGCAACTGTGAACAATCGTGCAATCCATTTTAGGCAATGGTTGTTTGTCTCATGTGTCTCTGCTTCGTTAGTCCCTATCTATATCTTCCTTAAAACAAGGGTTCTCTGTCAGCACCAAGTTGTTAACTAACTTTTCAAGTTTGTCATATTTAAACATTAAGGTGAATCCTTATCTCAATTTGGTTTCACTGACTTATTACTTCAATTTAATTAGTTATGTAAGATTGAGTTACTTTATGATCTTATATTTTTCTAATCAAATGTTTACTTCCCAACATCCATGATTACTCATTTACATCCAAACATATTAGAATACAGTTTTAATGATAATATCATATAAACATTGTTAAATGTTAATGATAATATTAAATATTAAATATAGAGAGAGGGGGGCATGAATTCCTATGTATCAGGAAGATGTTGTTATCTTTTTAAATGTTTATCCCCTTGATCATTTTTGTATATTGTTATTTTTTAATATAATAAATGTATTCTTCGAAGGTTATATGTTATTTTGATTACATAAAGAAATAGGAAAGAGAAATAAATATATATATATATATATATATATATATATATATATATATATATATATATATATATAAACGAATTTTGTTAATGTTTTTATAGTAATATTTATTTTAAGCATTTTCACTTATTGTTGAGTACTAATCTATTTTGAATGTGAATTGCGACTTGCGCTTCAGCATTTAAAGGAAATGCAAAAGTTGTGCAACCTTAAGAAAATGGATGGTATGAACTTACTTATACACCATAATGCTTTGCTATATAGAATCGTTGGATTCAGTGTTAGACTAATTACTTATTGTCGACAAGTGAATTCATGTTGTTAAGCGAAGATATTACCTTAATTACATGTTTCAATTCTTGGAATTAGTTGAGTAAATTTTAAAATTTCATCTTATGATTATTATGATTAATGTTATATTTTTGTAATTGCTCATATATTCTTGAATGAATTAAGTCAAGGTCGTTACAATTTGTGTCCTTTAAACTTTATTTTAGTGTAGGACAATTTTAGAAACTTATTGATAAATTGAAGTTGTAATGTGCACAAGCATTGTTCATGTTACTGGATTATTTTAATTATTGTGTCGAATTAGTTGTGTATGTTAAGTTACTTTATGAATATCAAAAAAAGAAAAATTTGCTACTTTCATTGTATTTGCTTGCTCATTATTGTTCAGTAAATCGGAGGGTTGTTACATTGTGTATTGACTTCAGACAACTTAATAAGGTTATTGTAAAGAAGCAGTACCCTCTATTGTGGATTGATGATCTTTTCAATCAATTGAAAACAGCAAAGATATTTTCCAAGATTGACTTGAGATCGAGTTATCATTAAGTAAGAATCAGATAAGAAGACACCAAGAAGATAACATTTGGGAACAGGTATGGCCTTTATGAGTTTGTGGTGGTGTCATTTGGCTTGACAAATGCACCAACTACTTTTATGTATCTAATGAGTGGAGTGTTTAGAGATTACTTGGACAAATTTGTCATTGTCTTCTTGGATGATATTCTCATCTACTCCAAGACAGAGGAGGAGCATGAGCAGCACTTCAAGATGGAGTTGTAGGTGTTGAGAGAGCGCCAATTGTATGCCAACTTAAGCAAATGCACTTTCTATCAAAGACAAATCCATTATTTGGGCCACATCATCTCATAGGAGGCCATAGTGGTGAACCCTGAGAAGATTGAAGCAATCAAAAGTTGGCTAGCACCAAAGAATGTTTCAGAAGTGAGATCCTTTATGGGAAATTGGCTAGATACTATAAAAGATTCATTTAAGGTTTCTCCAAGGTTGCACATCTAATCACTTCACTACAGAAGAAGGGAACAAAGTTTGAATGAACTACCAAATGTGAGGAGAGTTTCCAACATTTGAAGGAATTGTTGACTAGTGCACCTATTCTAAAGGTTGCATATCTAGATGAATATTTTGTTGTGTGCACAGATGCATGCAAGGAAGGGCTTGGTGGAGTCCTTACACAAAATGGGAATGCCATGTATTATGAGTCAAGGAAGATTAAGGAGCATGAATTAAATTATGCTATCCATGACTTAGAGTTGGAAGTCATAGTTAATGCCTTAAAAATGTGGAGGCATTATCTCATGGGCATAAAGTTCAAGTTGAAGATAGATCATAGTGGTATGAAACACTTATTTGAGCAGTTGACACTGAATGCCAGGAAAACTAGATGGCTGGAATTTCTCAATGAATATGACTTCAACATCAAGCACATTAAGATAAAAGAGAATAAAGTGGCTAACACACTCGGCATGAGGGTGCATGAAATGCATGTTGCAGCCATTAGTATGTGAAGAACAGATTTAAAAGATAGAATTCTAGAAGCTATAACAATAGACCCACCTTATGCACTAGTTAAGAAAATCTTACAACAAAATAGTGTACAACAAAAATATAAGATTACAAGATGGAAGAAGATGGAATCCTCTTATTCGGGGACAAATTTTATGTTCCTAACACTCAGGAATTGAGGAATATGGTGTTGAAAGAGATTCATAATGTACCTTATGTTGGACATCTAAGGTACCCTAAGACAATTACAATAGTAAGAAGCCAATATTTATGGTCGTGAATGAAGAAAGATGTGGCTAATTACATAGCCAGGTGCATGGAATGTCAGAAAATGAAGACTGAACACAAACATCCAACATGATTATTATAGTTATTGCCCATTCTTGAGTGGAAATGGGAGGTATGTGCAATATATTTAATCACTAAGTTTCCAAGAAAAATAAGGCAACATGATTCCATCACGGTAGTTGTGGACAAACTTACAAAGGTTGCACATTTTATACCAGTGAAAACAACTCACAAGGAAGAGAGATTTATATGAAGGAAATTGCTAGGATACATGGTGTGCCTAAGAGAACAATGAATAATAGAGATATTAAGTTCACTTCTAACTTTTGGAAGGGATTGTTTAAATTATTTGAGACTAACTTTAATTTCAGTACAACATATCATCTACAATCAGATGGGAAAACAAAAAGGACTAACTGAATAATTGAAGATATGGTGAGAATTTTTGTGATGGACAGTCCTTCCAAATGGGAAGATTACCTTCATCCAGTTGAGTTTTATTATAATAATGGGTATCAACCATCATTGAAGATGAGCCTGTTTGAAGCCTTATATTGCAGGAAATGCAACACACCAGTTAGTTGAGACAACCTAGCAGATATATCAGTTAATGGGTCAGAATTATTAAAGGAAATGGAAGATCAGATGGTAAAGATTAGGTAGAATTTGAAGGTTGCATAGGACAGGAAAAAGAGTTATGCATATAAACTTGGGACATACATGGAATTCAAGGTGGGGGAGCATGTGTTTATAAAAGTAAAAGATAAAATCATCTCACTAAGATTGGGAAGTTTCCCAAAGTTAGCAGTGAGATATTGTGGGTCATTTGAAGTGTTAGAGAAGATAGGCCTAGTTGCATCCATGCTTGCATTGCCTGCGTCCATGAGATTCATAATGTGTTTCATGTATATTTATTGGAAAAATATGTGTTTGATCCTAACCACATGACTGATTGGATTGTAATCCAGCTGGAGCATAAAGGGGACTTTTAAGTGGAACCAATACACATCTTGGACCAGAAATTCAAAGTACTTAGGAACAAATCCATTGGCCTGGTAAATGTTCAATGGACCTACTATGGTCCTAAAGATGCTACGTGGGATCTTGAGCAGGACATGCGGGAGGAGTACCCACAAGTTTTTGAAGAAAGTTGAATATATATTTGTATGTATGCAAGGATCCATTTTGGTAGATGGAATTCCTGGAGCCATGCTGGAAGGCTAACTTCCAACAACACTCAAGCAAGACACTACATCGTGACATGCACACAAGAGACCATCAAGGTAGATATATTGAGGAGAATGCTCTATCGTCATGCATTCATGCTTTGATAGGTATTTATACATTGATATGGATGTTTGGAGTAGTTTCACCCATTCCAACTAATCACTCGTTAAGGCTCATTTATCCATTATACACATATATTATATACTTTAGCTTGTATTACATTCATAGGTATGATGACATTTGTGGGGCCTAAGAGGCCCCCTCAACATCTCCCCCACACTCAAATCCTTGCTCATCCCAAGCAAGTGTGTAACAACGTCATGGGTCTCTACTCTTGAATAAGTATCCTTACTATGCATCAACCTTGCATATTGGTCTGCATAGGTAAATCAGTTGCAACAACCGCCAGTTGTATATGAAGATACATGTATACAAGGCTTATTATGATTGGTTTCCAATGGATCTGAGTGACTACATATCACATATCTTAACTCCTCGATCTCCATATGATTGACTCTATTGATTTCGTGTAGGGCGCCACTGACTGCCATACTCATTTGCAAGTTTGTATTCCTCCCAGGAGTCATTGAGGTGCTCTCTAGGGATACTTTAGCGATCTGCCGCACCTCGGGGATTTTTTTATGGAATTGATGAGGGTCTGCGACATCCGCAAATCCTACCATTCCTCTACTTTCTTTGTCACGACCTGGAGAACCATTTTTCAATTCTTCTACCAATGGGCTTAATCAATTTGAATGTTCCTATGTCATCATCTTTTCGTTAAACTCTTTTTGTGTCGTCTAATGTCTCTTGCTCAATTCTTCCATACTTTGTCATTGTAGTGAGGCTTTTAGAAGTGCCTATAAGTCAATTTGATGCTCAATCATGCTGCAAATTTGATCTTAATGATAAATGCTCAGTTGATTGTTTTGTATGTGCTTCTTTTTCGAGCTACTCTGCTCGCTAGCTACTACAATTATTTCCTATGTCGATGTCAATCTTTCAATCAAGTGCTTAATGTTTGTATGCTTGTTGCTATGATGTTTATTAATCTTTTTTCTCTGGTGTTGAGTCATGGTTATGCTTCTTTAGGATTTCATATGTTGGAGTCATCAATTTAATCTTTTAACTGCTTTCTTGAATGCTTTTAATCGCTACCAAAATATCTCAATTAGTGATCAATGTGCTCAATGTATGTGTGCTTGTTATGTCAAACTGTTGCTTAATCTAAAATCTTTGTTTTGTTGTCGGCCATGCTTCTTCAGTAGTTCTCTGAGCTTTTATGGAGTTTGCAAATTTCATTTACATGAAGGACAATCTTTGACTATAACTAAGACTCTATTGCACATGCATGACTTAGACTTGCTATAACTACAACTTAAAAAGACTCTTTTTTCTTCTATCGGTACTAATATTTTTTAAGATTAGTAAAATGTTCCCGACGAAGGATCGACTGGTGTTGGAAAGAAGTCAATATTGTCAATTAGACATTGACTTGCATTACATAGGTGGAGAGCATCGCCTGCCTTTTTTAAGATGCACGTTTAACCCTCTCCCATTAGTTGATTCAATTAGCTCAATTGTGTAGTTGAATCAATCAAGTCATTGACAGCATTCCATCATTTTTGTTTTTCAAATATTGACACTTATCTCTACTATTGATCCAGTTGGATATTGGTGGCCACCCACCTATTCCAACTGGCTCTTTGTGTTTGTTTTTGTTCAGCACGTTATTATGTATTGATTTGTAATTGTGGGTTCTACACTTATGGCGATGTTTGAAGCCCCACATATCCTCTAGGTGGATACGGGTGGCCTCTCACCTAATCCAACTAGCTTATTTTGTATGTTTTCATGTCAACACATCTTGTTGTACTTCCTGGGCCATTTTGGGGCCCTAAACATTGTTTTTTTGTCTCTCCATAGTAAAAATATAGACGGAGTTAGATTTTGATGGTGGAATGTGTAGTTCTCTGAAATACCTTTCCAACGGGCTATCACGTGCCTAAAACGGAGGTCATATGCAAAAGTTATGACCCTTGGAAGTTGAGGTACCAAATTACACCAACTTACCCATAGGGCCCACATGACTTTTGGCATTTCACCTTCTAGGGTTAGGTTTTTGGATGTCTAGGGTTTTAGCATTCATGAGTAATATCAAAAAGGCCTCTGAAGCCTCATTGTAATCCATTTTTCTCATGCATGTGCATGTAGCAGCCACATCTCTTCTCAGAGATAGCTACCACCATTCGAGCAAGTGTTTCAGTTCTGCAATTTTACAATTTCAGCGTATTTCATTATTTAATAGAAGATATTTTTCATTGGATATTTGTGTTATTCATCATATCTTTGTTTTTATTATATTCAGTATGTTAATTAGTTCGTTTCTCTCCTAAATCTAGATCAGTGGTATCAGAGTGGTCTACTCTTCATTTATTTTTCTTCGTGCATGTCCCCAACAAGATCTGGGTACAAGAAGTTGGGACTCGAACCAATCGAGCCATTACAATATTGGTCGCATCGAGCTAGACAAAAACCCATTAGGGGACGAAATGAAAGATGATGGAGCAGGAGCACCTATTAAAATGTTACTCGAGGAAGCCCTTGCATGATAAAGGAATGAAATGATGGAAAACTTCGCGCAGATCCTTTGATGACTGCCCACATGAGAAACATCTTCATCAGGCGGCCATGCAACCCCCTTCAAGGTAAAGGTAAATTTTGATATTCCATTATTTGAAAGACTAATAGATGTGGATGTTGTAGACAAATGGTTGAATCTGCTCGAAGGTTATTTTTCCGTCCACAATTTTTCCGATAGGGAAAAGATCACTTTTGCACTCCTCAAGGTCATTCCCCATGTTAAAGACTGGTGGGATACTTACTCTGAGCAAAGGGTCGTGGAGGAATCTACAATGTTTGTGGTGGCCCCTACATGGGATTCCATCAGGGATTCCATTAAAGAACAATACTACCATGTTGGAAGCTACGAGGACCAGTAAACCAGATGGACCACCCTACGTCAAGAAAGGGACTAGACAGTACCAGATTTCACCAATATTTTCCATACCCTATGCACCAAATTGGGTATCAAAGACTCTGAGCGTCATATGGTACTCAAATACTACGGATATTTGCATAGATACAATCAAATAGAAATGGATTTCATGTACATCACCTCATTAGGCACGGCTTATAGATACGTTGTCAAGATCGAGCAGAAATTTAAGCAGAAACAACAAGAATTTGGATCTACAAACCCCTCATAGCCGAAGTAGGGAAAAGGCAGCCCAAACCCACATAGAAACGGACCAAGTCAAGATGGTCACCCTCAGGACAACCAGTCCAAGCCTCAACACAAGAAGGGAAATGAGAAGATGAAGAAGGACATGGGAAGATGGTGTGAGTACCATAAAAGTCCTTGGCACAACACCAAAGAATGTTGCTCCAAGCAGTCCCTCGTGGTCGAGCTGAAGGATTCCGAGTTAGAGGTCGATTCTGATTCCGAGTCAAATCCTGAAGGAGGGAAGGGGATTATCGATGCTAAACCTAGTACCATTGTCACTACCACCAAATTCTAGCCAAACGAACCAGAATAACCAAAGGAAGGGGAACACCTCTTTCACTCGCAGATGTGGGTCAATAGGGATTTGATTCATTTCATTGTCGACAGTGGTAGTCAAAAGAACTTGATTTCAGTAGAGGTCATCAAGTGGATGGACCTGCCAACGACACTGCACCCGCAACCCTACACCATCAGTTGGCTTCACCAAGGAAGAGATCTCCATGTCAACCAACAGTGTCGTCTGCCCTATGGCATCAAGCCTTTCAAAGATGAGGTATTATGTGATATTTCTCCCCTTGAAGTTTGTGATGTTCTTTTAGGACAACAATATTTGTGGAAGCATCATGATGTGTATGAGTCTAGACCCCGTAGTGTTATTATTACTTTGGGTAGACAATTGTACAGGATCCAAGAGGTAGCACCGCCTACTGCAAGCAATCCGGTGAGGTCATTTCACAGACCGGGAAGTTCATCTTCTTTGTGATATGTGTTCATAGTAAGCAGAAGGTCATTGTCACATCTGTGGCCTCTACACAACACCTCTCTTTGTAGTGGAAGCAAGTGAACAGGATCGTGGAAGAATACAAAGACATCTTCGCCTCACCTACAAGGGTACTGACACACTACCAAGTCAAGCATCCAATTGATCTGACCCCCGACGCACCTCTACCTAATGGACCAGTCTATCGGTGCTCATTGATGGAGAATCATGAAATCAGGCATCAGATCCAAGAACTTCTTCAAAAGGGGCACATCA
>ML821230.1:164060-184350 GCA_009831015.1 Picea engelmannii
AGGTTGATTACAGGTTATTTAGTACAGGTTGGTGCATGGTGGATGCACTTGTTTATGGTACAGGTTGATTATAGGTTGAGGTATAGCTTGATGCATGGTTCAGATTTATTGGTACAGGTTTACAGTGGTATATCTCATAGTGACAGGTTGACAGTGGTTCCATCATTCTACTTCTACTTCAGGGTGGCAGGACAGGGCAAGGACAGGTGGTTGTAGCCACCTTCTGGTTATAGCCGAAGAACATAGGAAGTTGTAGCCTCCTTCTGGTTGTAGCCAGAGAATTGGGGAGTTGGAGCTTCCCTCAGGTTGTAGCCTGAGAAACTAGCGGGTTGGAGCCTCCTTCTAGTTGCAGCTGGAAAACAAAGGAAGTTGGTGCTTCCAATGAATGTAATTCTTCAAGACATATAATAAAAAGCATTCCGTGGTTTTCTCCCAATTTGGGCTTCCACATAAAACACTGGTGTACTGTGTATGTGTTTGTTTGTTCATTTGTTCATTGCTTATTTACTCTGTAGTTATTGCATGATAATGCTTCATTGATATAACACTTGGATTATATGGTTAAAAAGGATTAAATTGATCTATTATTGATTCACCCCCCCTCTCAGGGTTTATACGTGGTGTAAGATCCACAACTTCGAAGGTTTGTGGACAAGGAGGAGGACAGACCGTTGAAGTAAATCCTGGTTGTTGATCGCTAGGGGGATACGTGTCGGGAGATCATGTATTTCGGGTAAAATCACTCCAGAGAAATGGGTGCATAAGAGTTTGAAACTCTCAAAGTGTCGAAGAGCTTAAGGGTCAAAGAGCCAAAGGTCTCTGGACCGTTAGATCCAGAGAGACACATGGCGACAGATCGTGAACTCCGTGTGGAAGCACTCTGGGGGAACGTGAAGGAGAAGTGTTTGAAATCGTCGAAGCCCGAACAGCCGAAGCAGCCGGGAACCGTTGATCTGCGGGAAGACACATGTCATCAGATTTCAGACTCTGGGTAAAACCGTTCCGGGAGAAATAGAGAGTGAGGAAAACTGAGATCTAAGATCTCTGAAGTCCGAAGTCCCGAAGAAGAGAAGGGTCGTTGATTTAGAGAGGAAATGCATTAATAGATCGCGAGCTCTGGGTGAATCGCACCAGGGTTTCATTTGAGAATTGAGATTCCCGAACCCTGAAGACCCGAAGTGAATCTGGACTGCCAGATCCAGAGGGACACGTGGCGACGGATCGTGGAATATGGAGAAATATGTTCGAGAATTTGAAGTTGAGATTTGAGACTCCTAAAGTCCAGAGAGCCAAAGAGTCGAAGTAAATCTCAACCTTCCGATCATCCGAGGTAGATCTCAGTCATCAGATTGTCCGAAATAAATCTCAAGCGTCGAATCTTCCGTGGTGAGTTTGGACTGTCTGATTCAGAAGAGACATGGCGTAGATCGGTGGATTCTGAATAAAGTCCCGAAGTAATTCTTGGCCATCAGATCAAGAGGATAGGTGCCATAAATTTGTAGATTTTAGGTAAAGACTCGAAGTAATCCTCAACTGTCCGATTCAAGTCGACACGCGGCAGGAATTTGCTTACTTCAAGGGGAAGTGAAGTTTGAGATTTGAGATCTCAGAAGTCGGGAGACCCGAAGGAAATATCGACCATTGATCGAGAAAAGGGTCGCAGGACCGTTAATCTAGTTGAAAGGTCAAACCCCCGAAGTAGAGGCAAAGTCGTTGATTGAGAAGGATAGGTGTTCGCAAATCATTGACTCTGAAATATTGACGTACAAAAGAAAGGAAAGTTTGAGACTTGAGAATTTCGAAGTCCGGAATTCCAAAACAAATCACAGTCGTTGATTTGAAAGAGGTCAGATCTGATCCACGGCTTTGAAAGGGATAGATTTGAGCCGTCATTTCAAAGGCACCATCAAGATCATGAGATTGACGGTCCCATAGCATTGCAGAGATCGAAGATGCACGAACTTTAAAAAGTTGAGGGCCGCAATCCAAACCACGGTTTTGAAGAAAGCACATGTGGAGGCTCGAGGAGAACTGTGGGCCGAAAGGTAGTTTGGTTTCAAACCGCCTTTGGTTGCGCCCGCAATTGTGTGTGTGTGTGTGTGAAGTTATCGCCCAAGGTCACCTCAAGGAGGGGCTTATCAGAAAAGGGGCTAGCGCCCAAACTCATAGATTCCCCAAGCATGAAGGGAAGGTCGTGAGTACCATTAGACCTACACCCGAAAGTCGAAAGGGTCTACGTTTAATTACAGAGTGAGACCATCAGGGTCTTAGAGAGTCGTTTGGCTTCAAAATCAGAGATCCTTGACCGGGAGGTCAGACTGGTTCCCTGACTTTCCAAATTAGAAACCATGAATAGAGAATATGTCCCTTAAGAAAAGTGAATATTTTTATGCCCCTTCGTGGGTGTGTTACAAATTGGTATCAGAGCATGGTTACAACACTTGGCCTGCTTGGGCTCATGTATGAGTCACGTAAGGAGGTATTGTTATCTGCATTTACTCCTTGAGGAGAAGGACTGCATATTGAACCTGTGATTTTGGGAATTCTTGTTGAATTTCAGCAAAAGAATTTCGTTAGCCCTTTGTCAAAGTGATAACTACTCTTACCAGAGTAGGGATATGCTAATTAACATTTATAATAAGACTTGAATATGGATAGCTGAAGGTGGCAGGGTTCTATCACAAGCAGCTAAAGCCCGAAGGATGGATGACTTGGTGTTCATAAAACTGCTTCTAAGCATGGGTAGTTGAAACTTCATGCACTGATGATGGTAGATTATATAATGGTTAATACCTTTGTGGGCTTAAAGGAATCTGATATGATCAGGTAGGATCCTTGGCAGTTATAGTTACTGCTTTATATTAAATCGGAGTATATAACTCCTCGGGACCAGAGAACAGTGAGATGGGTAAAACCCTATGGACTCTGAGACAAGGAGGTTTTCTTGCCAGATGTTGTCGCATAAAGAGGAAGGTGACCCTGGTTGGTTATGGCCTTGAGAGAAGGCAACATCAATACGAGATATGACTATGAGATTAGTCATGTAAGTGACTGAAATCTCAAACTAAAGGACACTAATGATGAAATCAAACTATCAAGCGAATGCATGAGGTAAAAAGGTGCAATATATGCACCTACTTATACACGAATGTGTATACATGATCATAAGGATGATTGGAAGATCCTTGGGAAAAGGATATAGAAGTTCGATATGTCCATGTGTGTGAATGACATGGAAAAAGTGCAAGCAATAAGCTAGCATGATGAATACTTATATGTGTTTAATCATCTTGAGTGCATGGGTTAATGCATTCTGGAGCTTCCTAATATGAAGCCTGATACTAATACCAGTTAGGTATGAATGATATTAAGCATGCAAATGATACACAGGTATGATGTAAGTTAACAAAACCAGAATATGTATGGATACATAATTTGGGTACATGACCAAGATGCATGTTTATATTCCTTATGGGATATTTGGTAAACTACTGAAGCTAACTCACAGCTAAGGCCATCACAAATAGTGATGGATATGCAATAAGGAAGTTGCATGCTGAAGGAGATCCCTATGGAGGAACTGTGTGAAGACTCTGTCATGAAAACAAAGTCACAACCTTAATGATTACTGAGAATTAAGCAGTGAGCCAAGAGCTTATATATATATATATATATATATATATATATATATATATATATATACCAGAATCTTGGATTACATTTTGAAAAACATCATGTAATGAATAGAAGACTAATAATGAATCTTGACCATTCTAATAACCGAATGGTAACATGCAGGATGCACATGTTCATGATTCATTATGGGCAAAAGATTTTTCTATTAAAGCATATTGATGTATCCTAAGAGTTAGGATGAGCCTAACCCAGGGCTGCTCAGGAAAAGAGCAGAAAGATCACAATAAGAAGTAGATTGCATAGTTAAAGGGGGAGAAAAGGAGGAACACTTTCCTCACCCTAAGAACCCTAAATTGTTTAACAGAGTCGCAGGATTAAAAGAGCAGTTGTGGAAACCAGTATAGTTGGTAAAATGCAAGTAAACCCCCTGAGTATGATTAAATGAATAAATGAGTACGTTTAACTGAATAGGCTTGGTTGAAGCCATGATTAAGAAAAGGAAGCGAGGCCTTAGAGATAACTCAACTGGGCTGAAAAGTCCCAGGTGGTGTAGAAAGAGTTGGAAGAAGGGGAGAGTCCTCAATTCTTTCCTTGTTGAGTATTATGTTTTCTCTTGGATGAGGAAGTTGGTACGCTAATGAAAGTAAAAAGGTTTTGACACCGTAGTGATAAGGATTGTATTCCTGAAGATACAATTGAAATCTGTTTGTGTTGCACTTGTGGAAACATTTGAGGATAATGTGATGAAATCAATAAATATATGCTAGGACATTTTGAATATGTTTTATGAATTCGAATGACATGATACATGCATTTGGTTTAATATTATAACTAATGTAATTGTGACTATGATGATGCATGTTATATATAGAAAGGAATTGGAGCTATTGAGGAAGACAGTTGCCAATGATGGGAAACCTCAAGCAGAGGATGACCAGGAGAAGGTTGCAGTTGAAAGATTGTTGATAGGGTTGTAAAAGTCCCCACAAAGCATTGTTGATGAGGTAAAAATCAGAAACAGGGTGCTAGCAACCAAGAACCGATATAAAGATATTCGTGCCTATGTGGCACAAGGTATGAAGGGATTTGGTAAGAACCTCTTCTGAAATATTTTATTGTCTTAGTGTTATGCATGAACTTTTGAAAGGCAGTTGTATGCCTTGGGCACCCAAGTAAGGTATGATTCAGGAAGGAGAACCTAAATGATGGAGGTATGAACCTCTGGTACTAAACAGTGTTTGTAACCCTTGGAAGAATTCATGAACTGATATGTCATGAATGCATTGACCAATCAAGGAATGCTTAAAGGCATTCATGTGAAACTTTTGAGCTCATATGTACTGATTTGGGATCGTGATTGGCCTATAGCAGGCAGTATGGTCCTATTGTAAGAATGAAAGAAAATGAATAAGCCATATGAGGAAAAGGTCAGTTAAATTCCAACACACCATGGCCAAGAACCGGTCATAAAGTGTGACGAACTTGAAAATAATGCAAGAGTGCATTGGGTATGAATGTGGCCATGAATAATTGGCACATTTGGTAAAATCCTTTGAAATGTTGAATTATGTTTTGAAAGGTTTGGTACATTGAAATGAGGCATAGGCAAGGAATGGGATTCCTTTTTTATGTTTATATAGATGTTATGAACTATTAGTATGCATGGTTTTGAATATAGATATATATACATGGATGCATGAGAGACTAGTAGTTTGTTTGGTTGTGTAAAGAATGAATTGCAGGGAGGAAATGGGTCTTGGATATGGCGGTATTGTAAGCCCATAAGGAAGACCAATTGCCTACTAAACCAAACTGCAAGGAATGGTATTTCCTTTTTGAGAAAGTGAATTTGATTGTTAGCATGCACAATTCTGAAATTGTTTGTGATGACGTTGTAAAGGTGCAATAAAAATGTATGTGCATGGAAAAGCTAACAACTTGTTTGGTTGATTGAAGTTGAAAGTGAAAGAAGCAAATGGGTCTTGGATATGGCAGCGTTGTAAGCCCATAGGGAAGACCAAAATCTTGTTGAGCCAAACCGCTATGGGAAGGAAAGTCCCATAATTATGAATCTGGTTCCTGTGCGGAACAAATATGGAAATAAAATGTGGCATTTGAAATCTGTAGGTGACATATTTACAATGAAATTTTGAAATTAAAAATTTATGATGTCTCGTTAATTTCTCTATACCTGTGATATAGGTGAAAGGAAAATATCTGTGAAGAAGTGAAGAGATGAGAAACTGAGCTCTCGGGTTCGAGGGAGAACTATGAGAAAGAGTATAATCTGATCGCATGAAAAGGAAAGTAACCTTTGTCCCTATCTATTATGGTATCGGGAGAAGGAGAGAAACCTTCATCCTTATCTATTACGGTACCAGGAGAAGGAGAGTAACCTTCGTCCCTATATATTATGGTACCGGGAGAAGGAGAGTGACCTTCGTCCCTAACTTTAGCTGATTCGGAAGGTTGTCAAGATGTAAAAGCATGAAAAATGGCTATTGTTGAGCCATGAGAACCCCATGGTAAGCCATGATCACCTAGAATATCTTGTGTTGAGGTAACACAAGACAGAGGGATGCCTTGGTAGAGCAAGTCTGAGGGACGCCTCGACTATAAGACTCAATAAAGTCTCTGGAATTCTTTTTGTGCAAGAAAACCTTGGCAAGGCAAGATGGATCACCTAAGGGACTGTATAGCAAAGAAGGGGATGCCTAAGCTTTGGCCTGGAGGGTGAGTGACAGCAAGGAAGAGGAGACCATGATAGTTCTTGTAAACTATTGGGATCATGCACAAGATGGGTAGTTCTTCCTATGCAAGAAAACCTTGGCAAGGCAAGATGGATCACCCGAGGGATTGTATAGCAGAGAAGGGGATGCATGAGCCTGGGCCTAGAGGGTGAGTGACCGCAAGGAAGATGAAACCTTGATAGTTATTGTAAACTATTGATGGGGATCATGCACCCAATGGGTATTTCAAGGAAAAACAATGAGCCTGGATAACAAAACAACCATGTGGATACAAATCCACAAACTGCGCAGATAATTATTGTGCTAAGATTATGAAATTTTCCTAGAAATTTTATGCAATGTTTTCGCATAAGACTATGATTAATGTGCTTGTTGTCCAAGAAATATTGAAAGCAGGTGACTAAGATTTAAGGTCTGAAAAAGGGCCTGATCAAGGAAGAAGAATCAATATTTATGAAACAGCTGAATGAGAAAGGCATGATAGGTGTTTTTGAGAAAGAACACCGAGGACGGTGTTCCTTTAAGGGGGAGGGAATTGTAACACCCATGTTTCCCCCAGCTTGTAATTAATCATAAAATAGGATTACCATGCTAAGGCATGTGGACAGTGTAAATGTATTGTTGTTTGAGTTACCAATAACTGACTGTGGGGGTGAAGCCTTGAAAGTATTGGCCATGATATCACTAGAGGAAAGAATGTGAAAACTATAAGAGAGGGTTCATTATATCAAATAACCCCAAATTTACCTTAATGGGGATAATAAATCTCCTTCGGATCCCAAGGAGAGAAACCAGTTAATGAAGAAAGGACCAGTGGTTGAATTATCAACCACTCCCATGAATGGGAGCATTGTCTAACTACAAAATGTTAGCTGGAAGTACCACTGGGTATGACAGACCAAGATGATCTGAGTTCCCTTCTGACAGAAGGAATAGGATGGGTCGAGAACCATCCTGCGGAAAATATATCATAAAAAAATTGGTAAGGAGAATGCATAGAGATTTCCAGCGTATGAGGAACAAAAGGTCACGATCTTGATGTCGAGTGAGCATCTAATAAACCTCGTCGAGGGCCATAATAGAGAAAGAAATCTCTGAAAGTTTGCAAAGAACAGAACCCAGGCAGAAGCTGAAATAGAGAAAGAATCCTTGAGAACTACGAGAGTTCCCTGGTGATATCATGCCTTGGCACGGGGGTGGTCAGAGTGCTAAGAATGAATGCCCCTAAGCCTATGGTCGGGTGGAAGGATGAACACCCACAGTCAGTTAGTTGGCTACCACTTGTAATAGATAAGTAATCGCATATCTCTTGTATTTAAGTGGTACTGTGAATTAAAGTTGGATATCCTATGAATGTTGCAGGGATGGATATGTTTGCCTAATGATTCATACTATACCCTTTTTGTGTCTGCTTGATTGTGTAATTAGGTAAGTAGTAAATTGTATGAATTGGATGTGTTTTTATATTCGTAAATTCTTGTGTCCCGTGGTGGCTTAAGCCAGAGCCACGAACTACAAGTTCATCAACTGTGGGCATAGTTTCATGTATGCATGTCGACCCTCGTAGTCGTTATGAGTCCCTTGGAGGACGGAGTTTTTTAAGCCCAGGAGAGGTAGTGCAGATATGCACAGGCTCTCTGTGAGGCAAGAAGAGACCGAGAACCACTTAAGTTCTAGACTTGATGAAGGAGCACAAGAGTTGTGCAAAAGACCCTTCTAAGTGTTAAGTTCAGGAGAAAGAGCACAACACTCTTAAATCCTTCATAACTGATGAAGCTCAGGGAGGATAGTGAGATTCAAGTATCGAAAGGGAATATCCTTTCGTTTGGAAGATGAACGGACGAGACCTTTTGGGAGGATCCAAGGTCTGTCGCGACTGCTAGATTGGAAGAAGGAGCGCAAGCGTTAACACCTCGACTCCTTCAGTCTTCGCAAGATCGATGAATGTTGGTAATCATCATGAAGGGGATGGATCCTCCGAAACCCAAAGTCATGATGTGATATAGACCGTAGATCCAAGGATTTATCGGGACCCACCTTGACCGTCGGATCTGTGAGTGCGGAGTTCACGCGACAGAAGGATTGCACATTGGTGCGATTAAACTTCTGAAAAATGAAGTTGCGATGTGATATGGACTATTGGATCGAGGAAGGTTATGGATCATCGATCTGACGTGAGAATTTTAATGCAAGGAGTACATGGGAGTTCGAAATTACCTAAGGACAAAGCTCAAAAGAGACTAGCGCTTTCAGAAGCATAGATGAGGTCCAAGAGGCAAACTTGTTTCAAGTTCGTAAGCTAAGGATGGAAGTGGAAGTCGAGACCCATACATCAGAGCTCGCAGGAAGTAAATGGAAGGTTGAGACATTAGAAACATTTGAAATCTTCCAAGTCAGGGAAGAAAGCGAAAGCTCCAGAGGAGAAGCAACAGTGACCATTGGATCGAGCACTATGAAAGATCTGGACCGTTGGGATCCACGTCCAGACAATTAGAAGAGTGTGTAGGAGGAGATCAGATATGGGTTGTCATATCTAAGCGTGAGGACCAACAGTCGTTGGATCCCAAGGAAAGTGCATGAGGCCTAACCCTTTGAAAGTGCACAGGAGAGCAAACTTGTGAAGTCCCGAAATTTCAAAGTCAATCGAAACCGTCCAACGACAGGGTTGATACGTGGCGTAAGATCCACAACTTCGAAGGTTTCTAGACAAGGAGGAGGACAGACAGCCGAAGTAAATCCTGGTCAATGATCACCAGGGGGATACATGTCGGGAGATCGTGTAGTTCAAGTAAAATCACTCCAGAAAAATGGGTGCATAAGAGTTTGAAACTCCCGAAGTGTCGAAGAGCCAAAGCGCCAAAGAGATGAAGAGTCAAAGGTCTCTGGACCATTAGATCCAGAGAGACACATGGTGACAGATCATGAACTCTGGGTGGAATCACTCTGGGAGAACGCGAAGGAGAAGAGTTTGAAATCGTCGAAGCCCGAACAACCGAAGTAGCTGGGAACCGTCGATCTACGAGAGGACACATGTCATCAGATCACGGACTCTGGGTAAAACCGTTCTGGGAGAAATAGAGAGTGAGGAAAACTGATATCTGAGATCTCTGAAGGCCGAAGTCCCTAACGAGACAAGGGTCATTGATTTAGAGAGGACACTCATTAATAGATCGTGAGCTCCGGGTGAATCGCACAGGAGTTTCAGTTGAGAATTGAGATTCCCAAACCCCGAAGACCCAAAGTGAATCTGGACCGCCAAATCGAGAGGGACGCGTGGCGATGGATCGTGGACTCCGGAGAAAATTGTTCAAGAGTTTTCATTTGATATTTGAGACTCTCGAAGTCCGGAGAGCTAGAGAGCCGAAGTAAATCTCAATCGTTCGATCATCTGAAGTAGATCTCAGTCGTCAGATTGTCCGAAGTAAATCTCAAGCGTCAGATCGTCCGAGGTGAATCTGGATCGTCTGATTCAAGTGGAAACATGGTAGGAATCTACTTACTTCGTGGGGAAGTGAAGTTTGAGATTTGAGATCTCATAATTCTGGAGACCCGAAGTAAATCTCGATCGTTGATCGAGAAAAGGGCTGCAGGACCATTGATCTAGTTGAAAATTCAAGCCCCCGAAGCAGAGGCAGAGGCATTGATTGATAAGGATAGGTGTTCGCAAATCATCGATTCCAGAAGATTGACGTATGGAAGAAAGGAAAGTTTGAGACTTGAGAATTCCAAAGTCCGGAATTCCGAAACAAATCACAGTCGTTGATTTGAAAGAGGTCAAATCTGATCCGCGGCTTTGAAAAGGATAGATATGAACCGTCAGTTCAGAGGCACCATCAAGATTGTGAGATTAGCGGTCCCATAGCATTGCGGGGATCGGAGATGCACAAACTTTAAAAATTTGAGGGTGGGCCGCAATCCAAACCATGGTTTTGAAGAATGTACATGTGGAGGCTTAAGTAGAATTGCGGGTTGAAAGGTAGTTTGGTTTCAAACCGCCTTTGGCCACACCCACAATTGTGTGTGTGTGTGGGGTTATCGCCTAAGGTCACCTCAAGGAGGGGCTTATCAGAAAAGGGGCTAGCGTCGAAACTCAGAGATTCCCCAAGCACGACGGGAAGGTCACAGGTACCATTAGACCTGCACCCAAAAGTCGAAAGGGTATGCATTTAATTACAGAGCGAGACCATCAGGGTCTCAGAGAGTCGCTTGGCTTCAAATCAGAGAACCTTGACTCGGAGGTTGGACTGGTTCCCCGACTTTCCAAATTAGAAACCATAAATAGAGAATTTGTCCTTTAAGAAAAGAGAAAAATTTTATGCCCCGTCGTGGACATGGACAAATCAACTTAGCCTCAATTTCAAATATGGAGAAAATAACTTTCACAGGTCGGGTGGGTGGGCCTCTATCAGTCAATTATAGTTGCTCTCATTCTCCCATGACTTGAACCTTCAAATGTTGGGCTTCATCGGGCGTGGTTGTGACTCATCCACATTTAGATGATATATTTTTTACGTAAACTTTATTCCCAGTCGAGTACTTTAGTAGATTATTTTCACTGTGGTCGATTCTCTTGTGGGTCAAAATCTAATATGGTCGACTAGTAGTAAGGAGGTCGAATCCTCTCTTTTATGCATTTTGTTTCTATCTAACTTGCCATATGTCATTGTTTCCAACACCAACTGAGACGTCGAATGGATATTTGGTTGTCTCCAAATCAATGGACCTTCACAATCCTTTATTTCTTTTAGATAGAGATTCATATTTGGATTATGTTTCCTCTAACAACAAGATCAACTCGCTCCAACAACAAGATCAACTCGAAATGGCACACACCGGTTCTCTTTGTTCGTAGCATCATCGAAAAAACTTAGGTTGACCAACATAGTAAATTTGATTTGAGCACATCATCACATGATTTCTTCTTCCTTTATGTGCATGAAAATTCTTGTGCATTTGTAGGCTTCTTCATTTCCACAATCATCTTTTCCACGAGCAACGATCGATGTCTTCTTATCTCTCCATCTCTCCACGATTAGGTTCAAACCACCCCCATTTGTTGTTGTTTTCACCTAGTTGAATGAAGGAGACAACGATGCCAAATGTTGGAAGGATAACTTCCAACAACATTCAAGTAAGATACTACATCGTGACATGCACACAAGATACCATCAAGGCAGATATATAGGGGAGAACGTTCTATCGTCTTGTATTCATGCTTTGATAGGTATTTATACAATGATATGGATGGTTGGAGCGGTTGCACCCGCTCAAACTAATCACCCATTTAGGGTCATTTATCCATTATACACATACCTTATCTTATATTACATTCATAGGTATGATGACATTTATGGGGCCTAAGAGGCACCCTCAACAAGCCACATCTCAGATATTTCTTGTCCAATCTATGTTGAAGCCCTGGAAAGGAAGTAGTACAACCTGAGGAAATATGGTGCAGAGAAGGGGGTACACTTCCTTGGGTTGTGCAAGTTTAGGGGAACGAGAGATTGTTGGTTGGAATTGTTGCAGGAGATGTGAACTTGCAAAAGTACTAAGTACTAGGATGTAAATCTTGTATATATATGTTTGTATGGTGTTGTGCATCGAGGATGATGCAATTTGTAGGGGGAGGGGAATGTAACATCCTCTGTTATGATCCAACACTTTAAAAGTGATAAAATGTTAATTAATATAGTCCACTTCAAGGGGGAAACCTCCTTTTACCATATATCCAATTCATAATACAATGTGATATAAGATAAGATGATCCTAAGACTAGGTCTCCTTGGTGTGAGTGTGTGTAGGAGACAAAGAGTACAATTATAATGAAAGGGTATTGTTGTTCCTGAGTTTATACTTAAGGCTCAAAGTATAATGTCAAGGCATCAAGAAATAAAGAAAATCTTAATATTTGTTTTTTCTACCTCAGTTGTATGAGAAAAGATCCCTTAAATGAATTAACAATATAACATCTCAGAGGTCCTATTTCGTGTCTGAGTTAAAATTAAAAGCATTGGGTGTAATGAGAGAAAAACATAAAGTTGTTTGAAAAAACAAGGCATCTACTACAGAAGAATCGTACTTCACTACATAAGAAGAAAATAGATGATATAACCTTAAATGAAGCATAAAATGTAGCAATCCAATTAACTCACAGGTCTTGTATTTACTAACAGTGAAACAGAGGAAAAGTTGTGCGCTATTAAATTACTAAATGAAATGTAACCACAGTAGATGTTGTACTAAATTGCGAAAAAACATTCATCAAGGAGCTATATAAAAAGATATTGGAATGTGAAAAGATAGAAGAACACATAACTCAAATGAACGAAATGTGGAATCTCTGGTCTGTATTTGTATTAATCCTCAACGAGGAGAGCTTTCTCAATTACATATGGCAAAAATCAGCCCCTTGTTCATCTTTTCAATATGTATTTATACAAAATGATTTTCAACCCTAGGCGGTTGGAATTCTCGTAATTTCTAAAAAGTGACGGTTACAAAATGAAAGACTCGGAACGCTTTGCTAGTTTTCCTTTGTCGCTTTCTCATACAATACATGTTACCTCATTGGTTCTTTGAGGTACTCCCTTTTCCCTGCTCAATACATTCAACACATCTGCCTACAAATTGTGTTACTAGCCTAGAAGGTTCGGTCACATCTTTTGCCTCAAAAATGTACAACTTCTTTTGTAATTGTGGCAGCCTATCTTCTATCCTTTTATCTTCAGAAGTCATTGACTGTAATTGTAAATTTGGGTTTACCAGCCATCTATCTATCTGAGCGATGTCAACCTGCTTTAGCTTTGAAATTTTAGCCTGAGCTTCCTCTAAGATTTATTTGATGTCAAGTTGATGCTTTACAATGTCAATTTGTCCTAGTATTTCAAAACAATCATCCTTTCCAAGGCCTAGTGATTCTTTATTAAGTAAATGAAAAACCTCTTCACAATCCTCTTTTATTTCCTTGGTCGTTCTTTTACTCTCGGCTATATTGGCCTCCCATGTATTTAATATTATATCACCTCTAATCTTCTCTACAACAGTCAATTTGAGAGTTACAGATATTTCTTCTCTAGCCGATGACACGACCGCTTCTTGAAAAGTGGTCCTGGCTGCAATAGCCTCTCTTTCTCTGAAACCAATATTATCCAATGATTGGTTTACTTCCCGAAAATGATTTCTACCTTAGTAAAAAGGCTTTGTTGTGCTATTTCTAGTTCCTTTAGCGCTTCCAATGCTTGAGCTCGAAACACTGCTATATCCACAACCATTTTCTCAGTGGAACTGACCTTGTCTTGTAATTGTTTTACCAACTCATCTTGTTGGATAGCCCATTTTTCGCTTACTTGCACATTCTTATGCATCTCATAAAGACTGGACTTGTGCAATTGGATTTCTTGTCTATCACTAGATCTATCATGTTCAAGCCCTTTATTGACTTCATCTCTAACATTCTTTTATGTAGTCCTTATTTGATTTTGCAACTGACTTATCATCTAATTCTTTTGCTTTAGTCTTTCTTTCAAATTATCAATTGAGAATAGGTTAGATGTTGCAAAATCTCCCAAAGAGCCTGCTACCTCTGTAGCAAAGTCTTCTTCTTCCAAATTTTGTCCATCCAATAGTACTATGTGCTTTTTTACAGTTGCACCTTCTTTCTGGTGCATTTCTTTCTTCACCACAACTTTCCTTTTTTTACTAAAAAATAAATCGGAAGGAGGTGTCTCTTCAATAGGGATAGGCGTGAGATCTCCTAAGAATATTACCTATGCATCAGGGTTCCCTCTGGTGAATTGTAATGGTGTGATAAATTGAATGGGGTTGTCGATTTATGTGGATAATTGTTTTCCGGTTCCATCTGTAGTTGATTTATCTGGTGAAGATAGTGGCCTATCTTCTCCTTTCTTTGTTAGTGTATGTGCTTGATCTTTGGCCTGGTTATATGATACCTCTACCGTTAGGGTATCTTATTTATGAGTTGAGACCTTAGATTTCTCTAAGTTTTCCAAGGCTTCTTGTTTTCCAGAGCTTATGGCTTCTGGATTTTGGGTCTCTGTTTGCTGCGTAGCTAGAAACATTGGGTTTTCTCCTTGTAATACTTTTGGAAGGCTACTTATTCACTGCCTTTGGAAGTTTTAAAAAATAATCATTTGATCAGGTGATAGAGCTCGAACTCGGCTCATAACTTCTTGGTAAGATTTCACCCCTCGGAACATTTCGTCCTGAGGGGACTCTTCATGTTCATACTTTTTTAGATTGCAATTGGCCATATGGTTACCCATGACCTTTTGCGGGTCATGCTTCTTGAATTCAATGTTAACCAGCTTTATTTATTCTAAGGCCACAGCCGCCACTTTGGAGTGGCTGAAATCCAATAAAGAAAATGCACCAATTTGTAAAGGAAAAGATGGCCATACCTTTTTCTGCACTGCTTTGAGCTCTTTGTTAATCCCGCTGAGTACAGTTTGTCGTGTGACCTCGCAGCACACCAGTCGATCTAGTAAAAATTGCAGTAAAACATATGGGGGAACTGAACAACCGAAAACTTTGATATAAGAGAAGTGTTCCTCGATGTACCATTCTGCCACTTTAACCAGGTTAACCACAACTAGGTATGAAATTCTAAGAGTTGGGTGACCAAATATAGCACTGTGCATCGACACCGATACCCAATTACAAATTTCATAAAAGAAATCCTTCGCCTTGTCTTCCCAGAGCTTTGAATGATAAATATGAATTGGTTATGCACTATCTGGATTCCAGCTCCATCCCATCAGCAGGAAAAGTGTCATGAAACAGATGGTGTCCATAATATAAGCTGACATGAAGAATTAAGTTGATTGCCCCTTGGCTTTCTTTGTTTGGTATTCTGTAATTTCACTATCCAGACTGTCCAACAATATCTTGGCCCAGTCGAAAGAATACCCTTCCACCACTGTTTATAATCGGTACCCATGGTAGAAAGAAATGGGTTGTGTTCTCTTTTCCATAGAGTCTACACATCATCGTGGCTATATACATGAATTGTGGTTCTAGCAATGAGATTGAGTATATGTCGTGAGAATCGGCTCTGAACTTTTCAGGGCGTGAACACCAGTCCTTGATCAAGTCGTAAAGACTCTTTCCATATTGATCACACTCCTTCTTGTTAAAATTCACTAGAAAATTGGCATTGTAAATGAAGTTTGGTGTTGAAGACAGTTTATACATCACCTAAATGTGTTCCGGCCGAAATGACCCAATAGCTACCTTCTGAGAATTGAATATAGTTCTAGTTGGGATATCCACATGATCTAGTTCCCATCCAATCATGTCATTGTAGGGTAAAAGCCTCGGACTTGTTGCTACCTTATGCAGCTCTGACCAAGCAATAATCTTGTATTTGGTAGATAAGTCTTCCTTTTCATTGTCGCTTGAATCATCAGGGCAGTTTACCAATTCGTACTGTAGGATGTTGAGTACATGCGTCTAGGTTTTAACTGTGTCTATACTTTTGGGTGAGGTGTCGGAGAAAACCTCTGAGCTCTTGCCTGAACTCTCACCAGTTTCTTTAACTGCTTTCAGTGGCGGCATGGTAGCAGTTTTCAAAAACCTGTTATTTGTCACAGAAAATGCACAGCACTGAGTATCTCGCTAAGCAAGTTATACCAAAACGTGAATGTAAAAAATGAAAAAAATCTATCTTTCCTTAAACGTGTAAAGCTGCATATACCTTCATTGACAATGCGTTTAATTCTTTTAATAAAAAGATTTGGGTGTTAAAGCAGGATCTTATTTGAGATCATTTCCCCACGTTGGTCATTTAATGACATTAATGGTCACTATTTCATGATAAAAAAAAAAATTGAAATCACCCGTATCGCAAATCGGCATAAACTCAACGGTTAGATAAGAATGTTTTATTTTGCTAATAAATCGAGTTTACATTGTTAATTAATCATGTTTAACCTTAATCCTTTTCGAGATTTCGGGTCCTGGGTTAACCTATTTCAATTCAAGCTATGATCCCTGAATCGCGAAATCGCGATTGATTAATTAATATTAATCATGTTTAACTTTTGTAAATAATCACGATTATTTAAGGGTTTCGCGACTTCGGGTATTGGGATTTTAAGTTATCATTCAAGGTAGGATTCCCAAAACGTGAAGTTGGGATAAGGATTAATTATAGTTAATCATTTTAATTGTTTAATTAACCCGATTTAACTTAAGCTAGTTTCGCGACTTCGCATATCAAGACTTTGGGGTTTTTTATATGTCTAACTGTTAGTATTGTGAAACCCCGAAACCCGATACTTTGAACGTTGTCTTAGTGATTTGACTTTTTAATGAAAGGGCGGCTCCATAACTTTTAAAGGATTTTAGACCATTAGATTAATCGGAATATTTTATCGAGGGTGGTATCCAAGTGCGCATTTGTCCTTATTTAAACAAAAATGAAAATTTTTTAAGTCTAAAGTTTTAGAAAAATATATATGTTTCAACAGGTACAATTAAGGGTTCTAGCCGACCTACTAATATAACACTAGAAATGTAATAATTCACTATCTAGGGGCTTAATAATGGGTTTTATATATAACATAGGGCTTTGTCTAGGGATTAACATGCCCTTCCCTTTCAAACAAGTGTTGTCCTCAACACTTGACTAACTGCGTGTGTTTCTGCATGAAGAACTCACCTTCACATGTCGTCTCTTCCACTGGTAGGTTATTCCATTTGACAAGGTACTTAGTAATTTCTCGATTTTGGAGTTGCTCAATCCTTGTTTCAATCCTTGTTTCTAGTTCTAGTATGATTTCCCCTTCTTCATTAATCTCTGACAAAATAGTTTGGATTGGGGTCTTATCACCGATTACCTTCTTTAATAAAAAAACATGGAATATTGGGTGTACATGTAAAGATGGGGGCAAATCCAATTTGTAAGCCATACTTCCACTCCTTTGCGAGACCTTATAGAGGCCATAATATTTGGGTGCTAATTTATTGTCCTTCTTTTGTTTCTTGAGGGAAATATGTTTATATTATTGTAGCCTCGTAAATACACAATCCCACACTTCAAATTCCCTTTCACTATGATGTTAATATGCTTGTTGTTTCATCCTATTTTGTGACATAACCAAGTTGTCCTTCAATAGTTTGAGAACCTCTTTTTAGTTCCCTATGTGGTCCTCCATTGCCTGAACCTTTGCAATTCCTTTCAAGGGAGATGTGACAGATAGATGATTATATCCATAAAGTGCCAAAAATGGGGACATTTTTTATTAAGTGTGAAAGGATGTGTTGTACCACCATTCTGCCAAGGGAAACTACTTGACCCATTGTATCGTTTTATCAGATGCAAAACAATGAAGATATCCTTCTAGACATTTATTCAAAATCTTACTTTGTCCATCTGATTGAGGATGGTAAAATGAGCCATGAGCCAATTGAGTACCTAGACAAGAAAATAATTATGTCCAAAAATTTCCAGTGAAAATTGGATCTGTCACTTACAATAATCTTGGGGACTCCATGCAGTTTTTAAACTATTTTCATGAATGTTTTGTGTTACAGAAATCTAAGTCCTATGGCTATGGGTCAGGGTGACAATAGAGAAGTGCCCTAAAAGACCTTTCTTAGACCTTAATTATGCAGTTAATTAAAAGTGACTACTTGTAATAACTAACTTTCGGAAGATAGGAAAGAGAACATACCTGGAACCCAACATTTGAAGTCGACCCCGCTAGAGGATTTTCTCTCCAAAACTCCTTCACAACGATCCTCTGGAAATCCTACAAACAAAGAACCAAGCAATTGCAAATAAGTAGTTATCTTCTTACTAACTAGATATAATCAATTCCATGTGTATGTTAGATTCAAAACAAGATACAAATGATCTCATTAAAAGAATGAATCAACAAAGAGAAATGGATGAGAATGAGAGATCTTTTATTAATAACAACAAAGAAGTTGCTTACAACCTGTAACTATTGCATCACGGTCTCAGAACCAGGCTTCAAGCTCCTCCACCCAAGGCCTGAGATGACAAGTACAGCCTCCAAAGTTTTGTGTTCCAAGAGGTCCAAGGAAGCAATGGCTTGCTTCTTGACGAGATAAGGGGAAACATAAATATTGAAAACAAGGGTTTTCAAAGGGGGAGACAATCTAAGAAGCAAGGGGAAATAGGGGCTTGCAAGTCTATAAGGAAAATGCCAGCATAAGGGTGCATCTCTTTGATCTCCTTTTTCCTCCATACCAAGGCTCTCTTTTATACTCCCTTTTGACAGTTGGAGTAGTTATGAACGAGATACAGGAGGTCGATGTTGGACAACTGAGAGGGGGGGGTGAATCGGTTGTTATCGTGCTTAAAAAATTATGCTTATTTTAAACTCTTTGCAGAGCACTTAATGACAATCACAATAATGCAGGGAGGTAAGCAATAGAACATTCGACATCAGTAACACATATGAAATATACAGAGACAGATATTTCCTGAGGAAACCCATAAAGGGTAAAAACCTCTTCTTCTTAGTATGATAAGTAATCTTTACATTCTGTACATTATCATACATATGAGTTCCAACTCATTGTGAGGCTACAACCTCTATTTTGCAAGCTGTAACTTGTTGAGAGCACCAACTCTATGTTTTCTCTAGCACCTACTAGAAGGAAGCACCAACTCCCTGGTTTCTCTAGCACCCACTAGAAGGAAACACCAACTCCCTGGTTTCTCTAGCACCCACTAGAAGGAAGCACCAACTCCCTGGTTTCTCTAGCACCCACTAGAAGGAAGAAGCAACTCCCTAAGTGTTCCAGCACCAACTGGATGGAAGCACCAACTTCCAGTCACACGGGCACCAACCTGTAAAAGAGAGAACAACAGTTCTCCCTTGCACCACCCTGCCACCCTGGTTTCTCTGGCTGCAACCAGATGGAAGCTACAACTCCCTGTGTTCAAGCACCCACTTGAACCTCTGAGGACAACAGTCCTCCCTAGAACCTCCCGACCACCCTGAAATATAAAGTTTGCTATATATAAATTTATCACAGTGATACAATATTTATCAATGGATTATCGGTCTCATCATTGTTCTGCTACACTGCTCTGCTCTACCTGCATCAATGTCTTCCTACACCCCTTCCTTACACTTTATGTTCTTCTACCTTTTATGCTCTGTGTGCCATGTCCCTTCTATGCACCATTCCTCTTCTGTGCATTTCAGCTGCTGCACTCTGCCTCCTTCTGCACCCCTGAATCACTCTCAACAGCAACACTCATCTCTTCTTTGTTCTGCATTTTTATTCTCTCTGTGCATCTTATGCATCCTCTATTCACAATGCTTCTGCATGCTCTCACCATGTCGAGTGCTCTGCCTGATCATCATTGCAACTCTTCAACTTCTCTGGCGGTTAAACCCATGCGTCCATCATCACTGGGTGTTATGTCGAGATTCCTTAGCCTCTCCAACAGTCGAGACTCTTCGTCTTCTCTGTCACAGTCGAGCTCATTCTCTCTGTTGCAGTTCCAAGCTCCAACAGTCTTACATATGTCAATAGCCTCTATGAACAGTCTTCATTCCACTGGAATATGCCTCGAGACTCTTCATCTTCTCTGGCAATCACCTTAAAGTCTCTTCCAGTCCTCTGGCCGAAACGATCAGTCATTTCTAGCAGTTACACTGTGAACCTCCAAGAAAACACATCAGCAACTGAATCGCCAACCGTCCAAGAGTCATGATTCAGTTATGCTAACTGAATCGTAACTGGTCGATTAACTGTGAAGAGCAACATTTTCCCTTCGATCAGATTTCCAAGTATCCAACACCGTTGGATTACAAGCACAGGGTCTCGCGTTAATTTCGCCATTTCGCATTTCGACATTTCGACATTCCTGTGGTAAAGAGTCTCGACTCTTCATGTTA
>ML821230.1:189307-211317 GCA_009831015.1 Picea engelmannii
CTTTCTCATTTCCTTCATAGCTGCTAATAAGTTTATCCCACATTTCTTTGGCAGTTTGAAGATGCATCACCTTTACAAACTTAGCTTCTGCAAGTCCATTCAAGATAGCATTCATTCCCTTAGCATTAAAGCTAAATTCTAACTTATCATCCTTGGAAGATAGCACAACAGGCTTTATGTATCCAGTCTCTACTACATCCCAAACATCAACACCTAAGGCCATTAGGTATGTTCTCATTCTAACCTTCCAGAAGGAAAAATTTGTTCCATCAAACAGAGGAGGCTTAGTGGCTGGAGTCCCTTCATGACTTGTCATGTTTAAGCTTACAGTTCTACCTTTAGATAAAAGGAACTTGCTCTAATACCAATTGTTGGACAACTGAGACGGGGGGGTGAATCAGTTGTTACCATGCTTAAACAATTATGTTTATTTTAAACTCTTTGCAGAGCACTTGATGACAATCACAATAATGTAGGGAGGTAAGCAATAGAACATTCGACATCTGAGTGATTGATTGATTAAAAGTCTTTTGATTCGATTTAAAGTTTTGGATTGATTACATTTTCTAGATTGCTTGTTGATTGGAAAGTCCTTTTCCATTTGCATTTAGTGAAACACTTTCCTATCATCTTTACTTTTATCTTCATTGAAAGTTTGATTTGGGTGCTTGTTGAGTGTATAAATTTTCTTTGATTACTTGTCCTTTCTTAGTTATACCCCTGATTTGGTTTTGGAAAGGTAGACTTTAAAGTCATTTATTATTTTAAGTAATCATACAAAAGAATATTTTTTGCATTCAATTTTTTTTTGTTTAAGAGAAAGTTGAGAAATTTCATTATTGATGGTTGTTTCACATTGTGTTCATTCAAGGAAAAGAAATTACATTTGTAGCTTACATCATTCAAGAAAAACACCTTCTCCCTACCGTAGATAGATTTCATTGAACAAAAAGTTTGCATCATTCATCTCTATTTGCATATTATTGGGTCAAGGTCTTCCACAACATTGGTTTCATTTCCACCTCCCTCTTGAGTAAACAACAACCTCTAAAAAACATTGTGAAATCTAAAACTCAATTAGTAACTTTTATTTTCTAGGGATCTTTTACACCAACAATATATAGGCTAGAGCTTTGGAATAGGTTGTGAGACACACTCTCCAAAGCACAAAAAACACAATAGCATCTTGTGATAGGGAGTGTTCAAATACATTTGCAACATTTTGTCCTGGGAATCCCTTCTCACACAAGGGTCAAACCTGAGGTTGCATTGAGACTAGCAGAGTTACTCACCTTACTTTGTTGGTATCGGTGTAGAGATCGTGCGTATTATGGGGGTCACTTGAATGGTATACCCACAATGATGAGTGGAAGCCTCTCAAGTTGATTTCTAGCTAGATACCCTGCCTTTGCGCGTGGATCAGACTGTCAATTGTTTCCCTAGGAATCATTGTTGTTCTTGGTAGCCATAGTTGCCTATCTTCTTGGGAACTTACATGAGGTGACTGTGGAGGGGCAAGTCTTCACGGTACCTCGAATCGATGTTGGACAGACTCACTCGGGCTCCTTGGAGGGTATACCCATGATTATCTGTGGGAGTTTGCACCAGGGTGTAAGTCTGTTAAGCAGGTCGTCAACGTAACTTTTCCACCCACTCTATCCCAACCCCTTCTTGCCTTGACTTCGCGACATTGGATTTCATCACCAAATAGTGACTTCAAAGTAAGAAGGTTTGTTTGCTTGGTTTGATTCTTAGATTTTATTAGCGAGTGTTGTTTATTTTCATAGTTGTCCATAGATTTTTTGTGTAAAATATTTGGCTCAACCAACAACGACCCTCCACGTCGTTCGCGTAGGGTCGAGGGACTTCCTCTGGAAAATATGGAGGATTATCTCCCTCTACCCCCTCATTCACCAGAGGGATCTCCTCAACATAGTGAGGTCTAAGACATTGTAACCTTGCAAGAGGAAGGTTCGGCCTCTTTAGAAAGTTTCTGAATTGTTTTTTGTTCTCTAGAGGCTTTCTGCATACCTCCTAGATACGAGAGATGTATTCTCCGGCTAAATTCATCCAAAGAACTTGTTGTTGACACTTCTAGAATACCAACCGGACCCCATTCCGGTCCTGGAGCAAGGAATCCCCTTTGCACTACCGACATATTTAGAATCTCACCTCGCACAGTGCGGGACCTTTACGGCTCAGGGACAGGTGTTGATATACCTATCATCTCTGTTGCCCGAAACGTCTGTTACCTACATGATACCTCTAGATCACTTTGTTGGTACAACTAGCTATATCCCCATTGTTTCAGACACACAGTCAGTTGGTCCTAGATCAATTATTTCTCTCCATATGGCCCATTCTACAATGGTCCCACGCACTACGACTATTCCCACTGAGAATACGGTAGTTACCCAAGCTCCCATTGGTACAACACTTTCGTCTAGACTCATCCCGACACTTCCTCCTAGGTATAATCCTTTGAATACTTCTATCCCCATTCATACCCAGGTTCCATCCAGAGTTTCTGGAGTTTTCATTCCTCCTGGGTAGAATGTTCCTTCTGGTTTCGTTTCGACACCTTCCCAGGTCATCTCCGGAGGGTCTTATCTACCTTTTATGAGAGGATCTCGCCCAAGTGGCTCCAATCCAATTGGAGGAACTACTCAGTCATTCACTTCTGGTTATCATATTCTTGTTAGAGGGCAATATAACCCTGGGGGGAAAACTCAATTTGGGGGTCAAACTCAAATTGGGACACAATCCTCACTTGGAGGACAACCCCTGCTTGGAGGTTATAACCCACCCTATGGACAGAACATACTAGGATCACTAGCCCAGTATTGGAACCTTCTCATCCAGGGAAATCCACAATCATCTGGGGGGAAACAACCTCAAGTTAGCTCTTTCGTACCCGCTAGTTCGAGCCAGTCATATCTCGGTTCTTCCAATCCCATTAGGGGTTCGAACGTTCATTCTAGTGTCCCTTTCCAAGGGAACATCCCTAATCAGTACAACCCTATGGTCTAGAATCCTCCACACTCATGTCTGAATCTGTCGGGACCTTCGCCTCACATGCAGACTACTTACGGTCCTACTGGTATACCGACGAAACTCCCTCCCCAAAGTCACGAGTACCCTCATGTGAATAGACAGTTACCCTTTTTAGACACTTTGGATCTACCCGACTTGTCTAGAATCTTGAATGACCCTATCTTACATTCTCCCCACTGGCTTGTTATACCGACCAAGCTATCGTCCGACATTCCCAAATTTGACGGTAAATTGGGAGAAGACCCAAACAACCATGTTATGACTTTTCACCTTTGGTGTTTGTCCAACTCTTTGATGGACAACTCCATTCAGTTACGACTCTTCCAACGAACTCTTACGGGTTCGGCTACAAAGTGGTATATAGAATTACCACGAGGCTTCTTCACTGACTTTAATACCCTAGCCATGGCTTTCCTCACACATTACCAATTGCCAAGCAAAATTCGGCTACTCATATTTTCGATCACAACCATGAGTGGCGAAGAAGACGATGTTTGATCAAACTCGACCTTCCTGATCAATTATTGGCGGAATGGTTCACCAAATCATTTGTGAATAAATTCTCTCGTGACATTGCCATGGGTGGAGTTGTCACTAAAGAGTAGGTGATCATTTGCGCTCAGTACCTAAATCTCATTTATTCGCAAACGGACACTCTTTACGACTTGCTCCCTGATGCTTCTCGTCCTTCTACCACCACTACCTCAACTACCCCCGTTGCTTCTCATGCGGTTGATGGTGTGATTGGCACCTTCCATGCTCAACCTAAATCTACACAAGCCTCTCACACAAATCCCAAATCTACTGCTTCTAATGTTCAAAGTGCTCCGACTCCTACTCCTTCCACTGGCAAAATTTCTGACGTTAACTCTATTCAATCTACCCCTGCCGGCAAAAATAAATATAAAAAAGGAAAGGCTAAGAATAAGGAGGATAAAAATAATAATCCGCAATCTGAGAAAGCCAAAACGCAACCTGTTGATGATAAGGATAAGCGCAAACCTCAATATCCTTGCCTTATCTGTGGTGATGATCACTACATGAAAGATTGTCTTAGACGTGTCGAGGTCACTAAGTTCCTTCAAGGGACCGCAAAGCCTCCCACACCTATCAGTTTGTCCCAACCTTTCCCTTCTCAACAGCAGGCCCAATTGCTCATTCATGATCAACCTTCCCCTTCCACTACTTCTTATGTCCTTATGTGTACTCGTGATTCAAAAAAGAACGATGTTCCTATTACAACTCAGACCAAAGATTACTCTTCCTCAAAGGAGAAAGTTGACGATATACCACCTTTGTTGGTTCAACCACCTCCCTCAACTTCACCTCCCAACGGTCCTCTTCATCTCGAACGACCGGGTATCGATACAATTCTACGTCGTCCTCCAAAGGGCATTGTTCGAAATTCTGCCTTTAATCCTCATGTGCGTGTTGCTCGGAACTACAGTATTGTAGAAGATCTTGTGCAAGCACCCTCCGTGATGTCAGCTCTCAAAGTCCTTCAAAGTTGTCCTGCTCAACGGAAGGCACTGGTAAAGGCTATTGGTGGAATTGATCCTACAGATACGAATCTGATAATTTTTTACCTGGAAGATCACATTCCAATGCTACCCCCTCAACTAGCATTTCAGATACAAGTTGTTGTCGAGAACAAGAATATATGTAGAATCGTTATTGACGAGGGTGCCTCGACGTGCGTAATGTACGTTTCCTGTTGGAAAGCCATTGGCTCTCCTCCCCTAACTGAATCACACAACACACTTAAGGCCTTTAATGGCTCTGGATTTAAACCCTCTGGTGTACTTCCCTCGTTGTCTATTACATTGGAAGGAAAATCGGTCAATGTCAAAGTTGAGGTCTTTGATGCATCTCTCGATTATAACCTCTTACTTGGCCGTAGCTGGATTGATTCTATGTGCGCAGTTGTGTCTACCATTTTCCGTGTAGTACGTTTTCTACACCAGGGAAAAGTCATTAATGTAGACCAGCTCGCCTTTTTCAACTCGGATTCTCGTACTAACAACGTACCCTTTATTTCAAAGACACCTCTTGGGTATGAGAATGTCGGTCTGGGTCTACTAAAAGATTCAACTTTGATGGGTACATTCCCAATCCCACCACTCGATATTCCACCTCCTTTTGTCACCTCAATAACCATGATTTCCACGTCTGTTCACAAAACCCCTGCGTCTCATGACCCGTGGATAGTACCTGACCCCGGTGATTATCTTCGCTATGGAGAGAAAATGCCATTAAGTCTGGTTGAGTTGGCTTATCAAACCATTCAATGAGAAACCCCTTCCACTCCCTCTCTTTGTGATTCATCTCCCGATCCATTTCACGTGATTTTTACTACCGACGAGATGATTATGTTTGTTATGTCTATGGAAGACACCCCCTAGGATGATGGACATCATTGTTCCATTCTCTTCCTGGAACAACACACCTTAGAGAGTTACCAACAGATTTCGACTCCGTCGACCGTTGTTGTCTTTTATTCTGTTCCTGAGTCCACACACGATGTGTTATATGAAGGGAACCCGAGTAACATTTTGCCCACCATTCCTCTTGACATATCCATTAAACTTGGAGTTGTTGAAAATGTTCACATCGGAGTCGCTTCTTCTGATAATGAAGTCGTCACTTATAAATCTATTTTTCAAGATTTCCGTGACGTTTTCGCTTGGAGCTACGAAGAGATGTCGGGTATTGACCCCAATATCGTTGTACCTGAAATTAAGACCTATACGGACGCTAAATCCGTTCGACAGATACTTTGCCCAGTCCACCCCCGTAAAGTCGTCGCTATCAAACTCGAAGTTGAAAAACTTCTCAAAGTTGGCTTTATCTATCCTGTGGCTTTAACTGATTGAGTATCCAATCTAGTTCTGGTTAATAAAAAACAAGGCACGATCTATGTATGTGTCGATTATAGGGACATTAATAAAGCTTGTCCCAAGGACAACTTTCCAACCCCCTTCGTTGACCAGATCGTCAACGATTGTGCCGAGAGCGAAATATTCTCTTTAATGGATGGTTTCTCTGGCTATAATCAGATTAACATGTTACCAGCGGATCAACACAAAACTGCTTTCATTTGTCCTTGGGGTACCTTCGACTACCGGAAACTACATTTTGGTTTGAAGAACGCTGGTGTGACTTTTCAAAGTGCCATGTCTTATGCTTTTCAAGATATCAAGCACATCGTACAACCATATCTCGATGATCTACCAGCCTCTACCTCACTGCTTCGGACTCTACCATTGCGATGGTTTTAGTCCAAGAGGATGATTCGCACGATGAACATGTAATTTATTATTTGAGTCGGAGTCTCACGACTACCGAGGCCAAATACCTACATGTGGAAAAACTTGCCTTAGCAACTGTTCAAGTTGTTCAACATTTTCGTCACTATATCCACTACACAAGACCACTGTTATTTCCGATTGCAACCTTATGCAGCATATCCTTACACGCCAATTGTTAGGGGGGAAAGTACTCCAAATGGATAGTAATTCTCTAGGAGTTTGACTTAGAGTTTGAACATGCTAAGTCTAAGAAATAGTTGGTATTTGTCGAATTGATATGTGACCTTCCCTCCACTGAGACAGAAAATGTGGTAGAGGATTCCTTACCTGATGAATCCATTTTTCTGATAAGTTCTGATGACACTTGGTATGGAGATATTATCATTTATCTCCAAACTCAAACTTTCCAGCCTGCCCTCTCTAGTACAGATCATCGTTGCATACGGTATCAAGCTCATCAATACATAATTCTCGATGACACTCTCTATCGTCGTGATGTTTACTCTATTTTCCGACGTTGTCTCACCTTCGATGAGGCTGAGAAATCTTTGAATGACTGCCACTCTGGAGCATGTGGTGGTCATATGTCTGGATATGCCACTGCCCAAAATATCTTACGAGCAAGGTGCTTCTAGCCTTCTTTGTGTAAAGATTGTATAACTGTCGTCTAGAAGTGTCATGCTTGTCAAACGTACAATAACAAGATAAGATCTCATCTCGCTCCTTTAGACCCTGTAGTTTCTGTTGGACCTTTCACAAAATGGGGCATTGATTTCATGCCATGTAACCCTCACTCGGTCGAGGGGCATGGATACATCATCGTAGCCGTGGATTATTTCACGAAATGGGTCGAGGCGATGCCTACATTCGTTAATACCAGAAAAATTGCAGCCCTATTCATATTCAATCATAGCATCATGCGATTTGGAATCCCGCAAGCTATCGTCACTGATCATGGTAGCCATTTTCGAAATTTCATGATGTTCGACCTTACTGAAAAGTTGGGTCTTCGGCATGAAAACTCAACCCCCTATTATCCACAGGCCAATGGCCAAGTTGAAGCGATAAACAAGGTTCTTATCACTGTGCTTTAACGAATAATAGGAATTCACATGTCAATTTGGCACACGATGTTGTTTTCAATATTATGGGCCTATTGGACATCCGTGAAGTCTGCCACGAGATTTACGCCTTTTCAGTTGGTGTATGGTATCGAAGTTGTCCTCTCGATTGAATGTGAGATCCCATATTTGAAGCTAGCCGTTGAACTTGTCCCAAACACCTCTATTGAGGAAGAACGTCTATTGTATTTGATGCAATTAGACAAAACCCATCGTGATGCCACCCTGGTTATTGAAACCCAGAAGAAACATGTAAAAGCCCAATATGACAAGCATGTCAAGCTGCGTGTTTTCTCCGAAGGTGATCTAGTTCTCCTCTATGAACAAGATCGTGATTTACTAGGGGCCATAAAATTTGAGGCTATGTGGCGCGGCCCTTATATCGTCAAACGAATGTTGGATAAGGGAGCCTATGAGTTAGTAGATTTTGATGGCATTCCTTTGAGTGAACCCACAAATGGGCTTTACTTGAAGAAGTACTATGCTTAGGTTATCTTTACATGAGTGCTTGTATTTTTATTGTATCATACTTTTGTGTGCTACTCATGTATGCTTTTTCGTTATTTGGTTTCAACCCCCAGTTGATTACCTTGCATTGTGCTTGGTTTCCAGATGTCGGTGTCTTTGCTACCCCACATTGGCTTCGTCGATGGCGCTAGTCATAGTACTTATAACTTAGCATCCGTTGCTTGGGCAATCTATGCACCAACGAACAAGTTAATCAGTCTACACGGTGTTTTCCTCGGTCGTACAACTAACAATATCACGGAATATAGTGTAGTCATTGAATTGTTGACCGACGCTATTTCATTTGGAATCCGTCACCTGGTTGTACGGCTTGGTTCGCAGTTAGTGGTACTACAACTAAGTAATGTCTATGCTATCTGAAGTCCTACTTTGTTATGGGTATATCTACAAATTCACCTCTTGGAACGTTATTTCGATTACATTGAATAGCAACATATTCCTAGATGTCTAAATACATTAACAGATGCATTAGCTAATTATGTGTTATACAGACATTTGAGACACATGTAAATCCAACCACAATTCACATTAAATCAAGTAATCCGGTAGAAGCCTCGTGTATATATATAACAATAAAAGTGTTTTACAAAAAAAGTGTTTTCATCTGAAGACCAAAAATATCAAAATGAGAAGCACTTGGCTTCATATACAAAATAACATCAAGGATTCTACTCGTCGTAGCACACTACTACCCATGCTACCCTACAAAGTAGTCGACTAAGTGAACCAGATACGCCTACAGTATGACATTGATAGTGTCTCGGAATCTCATCGATGGAAATGTCTGAGATATCTGCGGTCAATCCCTCTAGGTTCTTCTCGACTGCCTCATAGTCACCAGCATCCCATCCTGCTACCACAGCTGCTTCCCCTCATCTTTGAATAGGGTATGTACTCGGAGGCCGATGTGGCCCCACATCTGCATTGTGAAAAGATTTTGATTAGTCATCGGATTGAAAGCATAAAAAACATCTTATATTTTAAAATTTACAAAAACATTATAAAACAAAAAAATGTTTTTCTTACCTAAGTCTCCCCACTTAAAGCCCTCGGGTAGAACCAAGTCAAGGTCACCTCTGAAATCCAACCCGACATATGCATAATCGTCCACCATCAGGATCTAAGGCCTCAACCAATCGAAGAATGTGTCATTGTATTTGATGATGGAGCTCGCTACATGCTGAGCCATGAGGTCACACCACCTCTTCATCCTTGGATCTTGTGGGGCCGGTATACCCCACTCTACCTGTAAACATAAATGAGGGACCCTCTCTAGGAAGAAAGACACTAAAATAGATCCATACCCAAATTGTTTCATGTCCCCCTTCTTGCATTTTGTTAGTTGTGTCTTCATGTTGCGAAGGACTCCATCGCTCCAGTTGAACACCCTAGGTTCCATGCACTCCATTGTATATTGAAAATAGATTTGGAGGGCCATGTGAGGAGATGCACTCCCCTCCATACATGCAATGGTAAAAGTAATAGTCCGGAGGGGTAAATCCTGGACACCCCTGATGGCAACTTTTCCCTTGCGTCTCTCTACCTCAGGATCACAGTATCGACAGAGATACTCTCTCATTGGTAGACCACCACCTCTACCTCCTGTCAAATTCACATGAAACCCACTACGAGATAACCTTGTCAAGAAATAGATATCCTTGATATCTAAGGATAGTACGTGGGCACCCACATGAAACACATGTTGGTCCACATCCCACATGTGGACTAGATACTCCAGTAACCTCAGTTGGGTCCTCATGCCCTGGATTTTAAAGAATTTTAGTAGTCTACATTGTCGGAGGGCATTTATAGTGCCCGGGTCCTTCAAGGAATCATGTTCATCATCTTCGCACTCCCTCTCCTTCCACTCCAGCATTTTTTATGATTAAAAACCTGCATTGGGACATTAAGGGAAGTTAGAATCCTCATTTATTGCTTTGGAAAGCTTTTATTGGCTAAATGCATGCACAATTTTTTTGATTTGCGGCCACCGCAGGTAGAGTATTATGTATAGTGCGGGGTTTCCATAGGTGAACCATAAGCCACCTGCGGAAATCTAATCTATGATTTCCGCAGGTCCCAACATAGGTCACCCGCGATGGCCCTAATGTGCACCTACCGACCCAAAACTCAACTCAAAAAACCATTTTAAATCGATAAAAATGAAATTTAATCCATTGAAAAGCAAGAGGAAAAGGAGATTACCGTTTTGACGAAAGTCGTTTGCTGAATGGTCACCCGTGCCTCCGCAATCGACATCCGAAGTTTGAGGTAAAAATAGGGTTTCTAGGCAAGTTTTGGGCAAAATGCAAATGAAATAGTAAAAAGAGTTTTTACCCCTATTTATTTCACTTTTTACTTTTTCTATTAATATTTTATATTATTTAAATGCATTTTATCAAAACCTAAAGGTCTAATGGTCTCGTGAGTATTTTTTTTTCTCGCAGATGGAGGAACTAGGATCCTGAACAATGAAATATGGATATTCTTTCGTGGTTTGTTTTTCTTTTCGTCACATATTCATATACTTTTTAGGGTTTTTCAGAAAAAACATCAAGCCTAGTATTTGTTTGTTCTCGTGCTTGAAAATCTATGAGAACACAACCAAGTATACTTTTGTCTTCTTTTCGTACTCATTATGGTAACACAAAAAAAAAAAACCGAAACTCATGGAGTATCCTTTAAGCTCTTTTCATGCTCCGTAAAAACGAAAAATGAAATTTATTTGAAAATTGATGCCTCATCTTGTGGGGGAATTTTGACTACCTTCCCAAGCTCTAAATGAAAATCTGAAAGTACCATTGGAATACTTAGGATGTCTAGTTGTCAATCGACTATTCAAGCATGTAAAACAGACTCTCTACGGCTCAGAAATGTGATTTTTCCCAAGGCAGTTTTCATTAAAAAAAATCTATGCTTTCACCGGCTCATTGGTTTTTCTCATAGTGTAGTGAGCCGATGAAAGTTTTCCTTTTCACCGGCTAAAGGGGCAGATTCAGGACAAAAGAGCCGGTGAAAGCGCAGAAGAGTCCAGAAATGTTTTCTTTCCTCCCAGATCGTGATTTTTGGATTCCTGAATAGATGGGAAAGGTGTTAAATGATGGATAATAATGAGGAGAAGCTAGAATATCTTTTTCATTAGGTTTTAAAGACATATGGTAAGGAAATAACACCAAATGGCATGATTAATCTTGATAGAAATCGCCCAGTCATCAAAGACAGATTTCTGAATATGTGATTTTCATAACCAAATTGCCAAATAATGCTTCAATTGTCAATTTCGACTTATGATGATAAGATTAGATCATATATGCTAAAGATTCATTTTGATTATGTTGATTTTTAGGTATTTCAGATCCATTAAAATAGGATCTGAAATCTTKATGTAAAGGATATAAAGCCACAAACTGTTGATGAACCATGGGTTCGATTTTGGATACAGAGGCCTCATGCTATTGTACAGATTTTCAGATATAATACAAATCATAGTCTTCTTTCACTTTTGATGTCGGACTTCCTTCCATTACTTTCTTTTTCTGTACTCTTATTCAAGTTGTCTTAACTGCTCATGACTGTCATCTCATTAGTCAGTTCATAGCTTGATTAATAGTTATCTACATTGTTTATTAAACCCATCATTGTGTATCTGGTTTATAAACATTGTTTTCTTCGCCCACAGTTAAGCTTGTGTCTGGTCATTAATCTTTGAAAGCACTATCTCATTTCATTATATACTATTATTTATCCTGATATCAATCCATTAGGTTGAGTTATCCCATTGATCCACACATACATAAACACAAAAACAATTTTACTTCAAGTTACCAAGCATCTTTGATCTACCACCTCAAAGAGTTTCTTGGAGGGATAACAAATTGGCACCGTTGCCAGGGACAAAAGACTGAAGTTGAAGATAACTTCCCTGGGAAACGACACAGAGCTGATCCATTGATGATAGACAAGGATCAGGCATCAGAATCGGTTGTAATCATCTATCTGGTGACTCCATGAAGGAAGATTTAGTGGCGACTCTATTGTTCAAAAATCTGATGGCGACTCCACTGGTATGAAATGAACAAGAGGTATGYTTTTTGCAATTTTTCAAGTATTTATGGTTACCCTCCTCCAGTTCTTAGTAAAGATGAATGGGAAAGAAGTATTCCCAGATTTCGAGGAGAAGAATGGGAAGTACCAACGCAACACCTGCTGGATTTTCATGACTTTATTAATCGACTTGAAATTATACATGAAGATGTTCAAATTAAGCTTTTCAGACAATCATTAGAGGGATTTTCTCTTAACTGGTGCCAGTCTCTTCCAAATGCAAGTATCAGTTCTTTGGAAAAATTTCATGTTGCCTTCCATTTGTTTTGCAAAACAAATTTTTTAGCTGATCTTCTTTATCCAGAATGTTGTCATGAATTTAGTGTGCTAAATAAAGATTCAGATAATTATGAAGACTTTGTTGCAGCAAAAGATATTTCTCATCATGATCAAGAGATCGGTGATCCACATTATGATAACCATAGTGATGCTTTTGTCATTGTATCAATGCATTTACTGACTTAGGTTGTCATGAAGATGAGATTGTCCCCTTTGAAAACCCCAAAGATGATTATCAGATTGACACATTAGCAAGTGACAGTTTCAGATCTACAGCAGATTCTAAAGGCAACCCTCAGTTTTCTGATTTGTAGACCAAGGCAGATTTCAGCAGATATGAGAAGGAAGGTGAGGAGCAGAAAGTTTCAAATCAACAGTTGAGCTTGTATTTTCATTGGACAGAGGAATAACAGTCTAGATTCATCATTGACATCAGTGAATGCAACAACCAACAAAATTTCAGTTTTTAGTTGGAACAACAACATAAAGAGGTATTTCTTTGTGGATTTGATGACCTTATTGCTGATTATTTGCAATCTATGAGCAGCCTATGTGTTAACGTATTTTTGTCAAATGAAAGTTGGTTTTATCATTTGTTCAAACTACTTTTTTGTTGGCTATGCATTCCATTATTTTTCGGGCAAGATCAAGAACAAGTTCAATAAATCAGTTTCTGATATGGCTTCATTGGAAGCATGAGTTTACTTGATTGAGCATCAGTACAATGGTTAGAGTAGGAGTAGAAGAAAATAAGCTCGTTCTCTGAGAAAGTAGACTCTTTTAGTTATTGGTTGTTGAATAAGCAGAGCAGGCTATAGGTAGTTTTCAGTTTAGTAGAGGATTAGGTGAAAAAAGCCCGATGTTATCTCCAAAAATGAACCGGTCAGTTTGTGTGATGGCATGGTCATAAATAGAGTTCCATACATTTTATTTTATTTAGAAATTCAAGTATCAAAGTATATGATATAATTTGTTATTTCTTATAATAAATCGATTGTCAAAAGATATTTTCAAAAAATCGAAGAAAATCTTTTCAACGACCAATCTATGTTTTGAAGCTAAAGTTAGCCGGTGAAAGTTCAAGGTTTCAACGGCTAAATGGAATTTCCGAAAACAAGTGAGCCGGTGAAAGTGCAGATTTGGGTTTTTTCTCCAGCACCTTAAAAACCCGAAAAGACATATTGTACACATGTAATGTAATCATGATGGCAATTCAAATGGAGGCACATGAACGGTTACACGTTTTCACCATGTCTTAGTGGAATATGATGACAGATTTGGTCATATATTCTGTGTGGCAGATGGAGGACAGTTCTAAGAGTGGTGAATGATCTGATCATTATTACACCCAGACATCAAGTACCAGATCTATGTCTACATCAAATCGTGGCCATCATTCCTTCTTTTCTTTTTTTTTAATTTCACGGCTTTCAAATCCTATATTTGGGTTTTCTTATTATATTTTGATAGCACAGGATCATTTTCACTAGCGCCAACACCTTCCCCATTTAGAAAATTTCTCTGTGTTAACCATGTACAGATCAACCTATGATTATTGCAGGATGGGAAGAAAGTGAGGAACACCACCTCTGCGAAAGGAATTAGACAACAAACACAAGAGGATTGCAGCAGATACAGAGAGAAAGATGATGAGATGAAAAGTCCAGATCATCCGTTCATCATGCTTTCTTGTCAGACAGAGATTAAGCAGTCTATATTTATCATTGAGATCTCTGAGGGAAATGAGCAACTTGATTATTTTCAGTTGATTGATTTAATGAATAAACAAGCAGGTTACAAGTTTGCTACAGGTTTTTAGATGATAAATCGTAAAGGCTAAATGACTCCATGCCCAATACTAAAGGCACAAGGTCTGTCAGGTTCTTGGAAACCTCACAGGGAGGTCTCCATCCCAGTTGGAGCCAGATGTTAGCGATCAAATAATTCATTCTGAAATTTATTTGAAAAATGATGCCTCATCTTGTGGGGTACTTTTGACTGCCTTCCCAAGATCTAAATGTAGCTCTGAAAGTACCATTGGAAATCTTAGGATGTCTAGTTGTCAATCGACTATTCAAGCGTGTAAAACGGACTCTCCACGGCTTAGAAATTTGATTTTTCCCAAGGCAGTTTTCATTAAAAAAAATCTACGCTTTCACCGGCTCATTGGTTTTTCTCACAGTGTAGTGAGCCGATGAAAGTTTTCCTTTTCATCAGCTAAAGGGGTAGATTCATGACAGAAGAGTCGGCAAAAGAAAAGAAGAGTCCAAAAACGTTTTCTTTCTGCCCAAGGTGTGAAATTGACCTCCTCTGGGTGTGGATTCGGAGGGGTGGATTCGTCATGCCAAATGTGTTGGTCGGAATTGGTGTGGAGGAGGTAGGTGTAAAGGACAGAACATAGGCAACAACTTGTTTGCCAGGTTGACCACTTCATCCAGGAGCATTAAGACTAGGATTAGACCTGGGGTGAAAAGGAGGTAGGCTTTCAACCGTAGGAGTCGTTTGAGGGATATGAGCACCACCAAATGAGAATGGAATATGCGGAGGAGTCATTCCCCCAAGTCCGATACTAGTATTCAAATTAGACGTTGGAATGGAGGATGAAAATTGCGATGTGAAATTTGGAATACCATAAGAAAAAGGGCTAGAGGCAGTAGGGATGGACTGAGTATTGTATCCCGACGAATGACAGAGAGACCCAAAAGGGTTCGCGACTATAGGTTGAGTATGAACTATAGGCTAGACATGAGTGATGATGGGAGCCTCCGACACTACAACCATGGTATTTGAAGGTGTTGAAGGAGTACCATTAACTATAGTGGGTATGGGAGTCGAAGGACTCCCTGTATCTTTCAGACTCAACTTAGTACTCATACTTGTATGGCCACAAGTCTGGTAGGTGGAGGTGTGCGTACCATGTTTGATAAATTTACACCTTTTAGAAGGAAAATACTCAAGATGCAGTGGTAACTTCAACAAACGGCGAGACCTGCGAGGAAGTTAGTCTGGCTCCACGATGACTCAATACTTGAGATATATAGACAAATCCTAAGGCCAACTAATAATCAAAGAGCACACTAAGATAAGCAAAAGGCTAAAATTCACACAAACATGATAAAGTGGTTGAAAGGGATCTCCCTCCCTAAAGTAGGTATGCCTCGCTCAAGAGGGGCCTGAGACTCCCTGCCAAAGATCGGAGGTATCATAATCACTTATAAGGGCCCTCATGGGATTAACAACCAGTCGATTAGATCCCCCCGGAGAGGTAATCCTCCATAAAGGTTGTGTTTTGTCTAACCCTTATCCGACCTAGGGTACCTACAGAATAACCCCTATAAGTAACATATGTGGCTACCTATGTCAAGCAACTAAGCCACCACGATATAACCAATGTGCAAGCAACAATGGTAAGTCGGGTCCACCATATGGGCAGGGTAACAAAGCCCGAAATATTGAAAGCAACGCCTCTCACAGAGGTAAAGGTACTATCAAGACCCCCATATCCGAATAGATCCCTAGAAATATCTCTGATGCTAAGAAGGTATTGGGGGGATATCCCCTCAACCAACTTCGTGCGACCTCGCGCTTAACTTTGGTGTGAGCAGAGCCTCCTGACGTCACCAATTATACAATGGATTTCACCACTCCCTAAGTCAGACACATATGTTGAGTTTAATAACCTTGAAGAAGTTTGCTCACAAAATCCTATTCCAAGGCTCTAAATCTTAAGCTAGTTTGTGCACCCTGAAAAGTAAAATCATTTCTAATCAATTTTAAATTTATTAGCGTTACTTTTAGTGGCTTTGCTTACTCAAAAGGTGCGGTTGTGAAACTGATGATGTTATGACTCAACAAGTAAAAGAAATGAAATATGAATAAAATGCAAAGTCCTAACTTCAATTCCCAATAAATGATAAGCTTTTCAAAATGTAACTTTCAATTGAATTCTGCAATTTCAAATAAGATGCAATTTTTCCATACATGTACTAGGATCAATGACAAGAACCCAAAAGATCAAATGCTAACAATGCAAAATGTATTTTTTTTTTTTGTATTTTCAATATAAAAGAATGAAAATGCAAGGACTGAACAACGACTTGATATAAAGAACCTACTGTATGTAAAGAGAGACAAACCAAGTAGAATACCAAGAAGCAAAAACCTAGCCTAGGATGTAAGGACAACCAATGAAAAGGATGATGAGAAAGAAAAAAACGCCCGAAAATTCAACCAAAGAAAGGTTTCCTATCACTCTGCAGTCATTTAACAATCATGACAGAGACTTAAGAAGACTCAACAACCATCAAAAATTACGCAACAAACATCAAACTCAACAATCAAGGATGATGTACGCGACTGTTTAGGAGAAAGTCACGTATATACGCTTCCTATAGAATGAGAGCTCGCATATGTACGCGACTGTTAGGGAAAAAACCGCTTATATGTATTGAAACACTGTCAGGTTAAGGATAAGGCCAAGACACTCAGACTCAAAATGAACAGAGGTTTTCAAGCAATAATACGACAAGAAACTCAAGATAAATGAGAGCAATCAAAGGAGAAAAACACTCCAAACCCCGAAAAGAAGATTCAATCCCTAGTATGGTCGCCAATTCTGTTACAAGGAAAATCACTCTATGGCATGGGGTAAACCATAACAGACGAAAATGACTGCATAAATCAAATCTAATCTCAAGTATGCTATATAAACAAATATGCTAACGAGACAAGATAAAGAGCCTACCTCGTCCAGACGTTCGATGAAGTCCATCGTTGAGCACGTGACTCGAAGCAATACACCTACAACTTGTCCTCAACAACCAAGATACACACGCATATTGTGATAATATATAATTTTAGCACATACAATAGCATAATCCATCAATATTCATAACAAATACGCCCATGGAATAATAATTCAAATATTTGCAAGACATTAATTGAACGAGAAAAGAGTATTTCTATTAAAATGTAATCAACATAAGTGTATGAATGACAAACTTCCGTGTCGGGATGTTCGGAACCAAGAAAGTAATTCCCTTTTAGCTGGGCCTCCACCACTTCAATCCTCCACCAAAGACAAGCTCATATAAGAGAGACAATGAGGTTCTCCATCAAATAGGGAAGAGCTTGGGGGTTGAATAATGTGTTCAGACTTAAAAGGACAAAGGGATGCAGACTCAATATGAAGTGAATAATTTATCCAGAGTAACTTTTCTCTCAAAGTTGAATTCTTCTCCTCTTCTCCACAACTTGGATATGGCCCATTTATAGCCATCAAATGGAATTGAAGGGACGAGTCAGAACGTTTCCAGTATATGGAAGGTCAAGGATCATGTATCTCGTGATGTGACATGGAAACCCGACACCATTTTTAATTTTGAGCACAAAACCTGATGTACGTGGGTTGTAATGGTGCAACCTGCGTATACGCATGTTGTATAGTTGTTAGGGTGTGTATATGTGGGAAAATACAATTTTTAGCTCTAGGAACTGCAAAAGGGGACTTCAAGTCTACATAGGGAAATGGAAAAGGCCTTATGAGAAAGTTTGCATAGGGTGAGGAAAATATTTCTATAACACCATTCAAATTTAAGTCCTTACCAACCTCCTATAGGCAACACAAATTTTTGGGACCAAACTCCCCAAAAAAATCCCCAAACTAGTTGAAACAGAGCTTCAAAAAGGCTGAAAAACAAGCAAAAAATCATTTTTTTGGAGGTGTACGTGACTATCTCCATTGTAGGTTGCATACATAAGCTTATGTATGTGCCCTAGATCACTGTAGGGAGTGCATACGAAGTATGTACATGACTTTTCCTTATACAAGTCCCATATGTACGTGTTTTGGCCTTCTACAGGTCGCATACATGAGCCAACACTTACGTGTTTTTTTCAACATATGTACGCGATTTACTCCTATGTAACAATAGTGTATGTATGCAAGTGTTGTCAAGGGAAAGAGCATATACACTTAGAAAAACTTGGAAAATCCGGTAGAAAAAACCCAAAACACAAAATGCAGCAGAGAGACCAAAAGGGATCCAAAAAAATAATGGAAAACAAAGAGCAAGGTCAAGAATGAAAGAAACAATTTCTGAACCTAAAAATCAACTCTAAAGACTTTGCAGGACCTAGAAAGACCATGCATTTTCACAACCACAACTTCTAGTGATATGGAAAGAGTAAACAACTCCAATTCAAAACATGTACATGACTGTCTAAGCGACAATTAGTGTATGTATGCGACTTTATTCAAGGAAATTAGTGTATGTACATGATTGTACCAAAGAAAAAGTGCATACAACCTATAAAAATTCTCTAACCTGAGAGAGAAAGGTCTGGAAGACTCAGGAAGGGTTGTAGAAATTCAGAGAATGCTCAAATCAAGGTTCAAAACACAGAAAAAAAGCTTCAAACGTAATGCAACCACAAGTACCCCTAAAGACCAAAAAAGGGAGAATCCCCAATGGAGTCGTTGATTCTGTTATGGAAATCTAAGTACTATGGCTATGGGTCAGGGCCACAACAAAGAAGTGCCCTAAAAGACTTTCCTTAGACCTTAATCAGACTGTTAATTAAAAGTAACTACTTGGAATAACTAACTTTTAGAAGATAGGAAAGAGAACATACCCGGAACCCAAAGTTTGAAGTCGATCCCACTCGAGGGATTTTGCTCCATAACTCCTTCACAACAATCCTTTGAAAATCCTGCAAACAAGGAACCAAGCAACTGCAAATAGGTAGTTATCTGCTAATTAACTAGATACAATCAATTCCATTTGTATGTTAGATTCAAAACAATATACAAATAATCTCATTAAAAGCATGAATCAACAAAGAGAAATGGACGAAAATGATAGATCTTTTATTAATAACAACAAAGAAGTTGGTTACAACCTATAACTATTGTTGCACCGTCCGAGAACCAGGATCCAAGTTCCTCCTCTCAAGGCCTGAGATGACAAGCACTACCTCCAAAGCTTTGTTTTCCTATAGGTCCAAGGAAGCAATGGATTTCTTCTTAACGAGATAAGGAGAAACACCAATTCTAAAAAAAAAAAGGGTTTTCAGGGGGGAGAGACAATCTCATAAGCAAGGGGAAACAGAGGCTTGCAGGGCTACAAGGAAAATGCCAGCATAAGGGTGCATCTCTTTGATCTCCTTTTTTCTCCATCCCAAGGCTCTCTTTTATACTCCCTTTTGACAGTTGGAGTAGTTATGAACGGGCTACATGAGGTCAATGTAGATTTTAACCTTGTATAATATTGTACTGCAAACAAATTTTCAATAAAAGAACAAAAAACATACAATGTAAAATACACACATTACACAGAGATTTTTCCCCTAGAAACCAAAACCGGGAAAAGCAACATATTCTATATTCATTCACTTCATACATTGTTTACAATACAATATACATATAGGATCTCATAGCATCCAAAACCCTAATCCAATAACCCAGATTAGTCAACAACCCTAATTCTTTAACCAGGAATAGAAAACCATCGACGAAAAACCATGTGCCGAAAAACCACCCAAAAACGAACACAAAAACCTGTAAAAAAAAACAAATTTTCGGGGGTGCTGCCCCCTGTGACCCCATGGGAAAGGGGGCACTCTGCCCCCCTCTTACCCCCCTGCATGCCCAGTGCAATGTAGACATAGTCATGCAAAGAATATAACACATACCCAACAGTCGGGAACCTAGGGAACCCGTCAACTCCACCCGAAGTATCATGATTTTTTGTTTTTTTTGAGCCAATTAAACATGTACAGATGTTGCTAACTAGCAAGTCATGTGTGTGTGCTAGTTTCTTTGAGGAGAGTCATGTATATCTAGAAAAATGAGATTTTTAACATATTTTTTGGGAGGAAAAAGGGGATTTTGCTCCTACAAGTATCAAAAGGGATGTAACCGAGGCCAATGAGTCATCATGAGCATATGTGGTGTCAAATTATTATTATTATTATTATGGTTATTGTACTTGCTTTCAAAGGATGTGAGAGAGAGAGAAAAAAAAAATGGGCATACTTAGTCAGTTGATCCCATTTACCATGAAGACAGTCTTTCCTTCAAATTTGGGTAAACTTGTAATAAAATCCATGAAACTTCTTCCCAATGTTGACTTGGTATAACAAATGGTTGTAGGAGACCTAGAGTATCGATTGTCCCTCCCTTATTCTATTAGCAGACCACACATTCAGACACATAAATTTGAACATTAGTTTTAAGACCTTCCTAGAAAAAATACTTCTTGATCCTATGGCAAGTTTTCAAGAACCTTGAATGTCCTCCTATAGGAGAAGTGTGCAATTCTAGAAGGACCTTCTGTTTGAATTGGGAATTCTTACATAAATATAGGCGATCATGATACCATAACAAATCATTATTCCATTCAAATCTATCTAATGCATTGGGGTCCTCTTGTAGTTGTTGAATGATCTTACATACCTCTTGATCTTGCTTCCATTCTATCCTTGCTTCGTCCACCTAATCAGATTGCAGAATAGAAATAACACACATTGAACCCTTTGTTTCTTCTTCTTTCCTTGAAAGTGCATCTACCACAATATTATGTTTTCCTTTGTTGTAGATGATTTCAAATTCATAATCTAGCATCTTTGTAACCCATTTTTGTTGTTCTTCTGAAGATAATCATTGCTCCAAGAAGTACTTCAAACTATCATGATCCGTTTTTACTTTGAAGTGTCTTCCTATTAGGTAAGGTCACCATTTCTTGATTGCATGTAGTATGACCAACATTTCTTTTTCATAAATTGGTTTGAGTAATTATTTTCCTTTAAGTTAGTTGCTTTCAAAGGCAAAGGGCCTTCCTTCTTGCATTAAAATTGCACCAATGCCATGACCTGAGGCATCACACTCCACAATAAATGTTTTTGTGAAGTCGGGTGTGGCTAGGACAAGAGTTGTACACATAGCCTCCTTAAGTTTTTCAAAAGCTTTGGTTACTTCTCGAGTCCAAGAAAATGCTTCTTCTTTAATATTTCCATTAGAGGTGTCGTTATTTGACCATAGTTCTTGAAAAACTTGCAGTAATAACCTGTCAATCCTAAGAATCCTCTAAGTTTCTTCCATATTTTGGGAATTGGCCATTCCCTCATAAATTTAATTTTGTTAGGGTCCACTTTTACACCTTCATGAGATACAATATAACCCAAATATGCCACTTCTTGAACCCCAAAGGCACACTTGGAAGACTTTGCATAAACTCGTTGCTCTTCCAAAAGTTGCAATACTCTATCAATATGTTGTACGTGCTCTTCCCATGATTTGTTGTAGATTAGTATGTCATCAAAAAATACTAACACAAACTTTCTAAGGAAGGGTTTGAAAATAGAATTCATCAAGCTTTGAAATGTTGAAGGTGCATTAGTAAGTCCAAATGGCATAACCAAAAACTCATAATGACCTTCATGTGTTCTAAAGGTTGTTTTGAGAATGTCTTCCTGCCTCATTTTGATTTGATGATACCCCAAACGAAGATCCAACTTAGTAAAGAATTTTGCTCCATGTAATTCATCTAATATTTCATCAATGACAGGAATAGGAAACTTATCTTTGATGATCATTTTGTTGAGCTATCTATAATCT
>ML821230.1:218558-235611 GCA_009831015.1 Picea engelmannii
GAGTTCTTGTCGCCCTGTGCGGACGAAATTTCAGTGATAACATCCATAACCATCACTACTGGTGAAGAGAAAGAACTTTGGCTAGGTTGAATGATGCCAGCCTCTAACATTTCTTGGATCATACACTTAATCTCACTCTTCTGTGCATATGGATACTTGTAAGGCCTAATGTTAAGTGGTACACTTCCAGGTTGCAAATGAATAGCATGATCATGATCTCGAGCCGGTGGAATACCCTTAGGCGTTTCTCCAAATACCTTGGCATGGTTGTTGATAACCATTTGGAGATCCATTGGAGCAGGGGATATAGATGTTTGAACATCAAGTGAGCACAATTGTGCAATTACACCACATTGTCTCTTTTTGAGTAATTTTTTAATGCTATTAGAACTTATCACTTTAGAGGGTTTCCCTTGGATACCTCTAAGCTCAATTTCCTTGCCTTTTGAGGAAAATATCATGAAAATATCTTGAAAATTAAGGGCCATTGTTCCCAATGATTGTAACCATTGGAACCCTAATACAACATCAACACCACCCATTTGGATGACAATCATGGGACTATCCAATAAATACTCCCCCATGTTGAGCTTAATACCATGGCACTTCCCAAAACAATTTATGGTACCTCCATCTGCAATCATTAATCGAAACTCTGGTGCTAGAAATACAAAGCAATTGAGATCTTTTGCTAATTTGTAATTGATGAAATTATGAGTACTACCATAAAACATTGTTACCTTTTTCTTTTTGATGTATCCTTGTATCTTCAGGGTTTGTCGAGTATTGATGCCGACCAATGCATGAAAAGATGTCGTTGGAGTAGTCTCTTCTAGATCTAGATCTTGTGATGGTTCCAATTCTTGATCTTTTTCCTCTTCATGGTCTATGTAGAATAATTTCTTCTCACCACATTTATGCCCCTTATTGTATTTGTTGTCATAATTGAAACATAGTCCCTTTGCTCTTCTTTCATCCATTTCCTGAGATATCAACCTTGTTGGTTGAGCGGGGTTAGAAGAGGGAACATGGTGCTCTCTATAGTTGTTAGTGGCCACCCTTTTAGTAGCCATATTTTTATTTTCCACTTTCCTTACCATACTGAAAGCTTGCTCTAGGGATTTAGGTTTGAAGAGACTCACCTCATGTTGAATGTTCTCCTTTAAAGTGCCCATAAAGAGATCTAACAAATTATCCTCAAGAATGTTCTTTACCCTGAGATTGAGCTTTTGGAATTGTTGAATGTGTTTTGTAACTGGACCATTTTGCCGAAGATTTATCAGTTGACTAAATAATTAATATCCCCATAATGTGATATCAATTCATCCATAAAAATGGACCAAAGGATAATATAATTCTTTTTTCTTTCACAAAGCCATTAATACCAAACAAAATGAACATTTTCTAAATATAAGGATGCAATAGGTACCTTTTGTAAGCTTGGCACTTGGTGTAGATCAAAGTATTGCTCCATCTGTAATATCCATGTTATAGGATATTTACCATCAAACTTACTCATATCAATCTTTGGAATGAATTAGTTCCTTGGTGCTAACTTGAAGACTTGATGAAGTGGATATTGAAGTGACGAATAATTATGAAATTCAGTATTGGCGCTCTCCAATCGTGATAAAATACTCCCCATATGTGATTGAGTCTCAACATGATTATTCTCCTTATTTTCAGGATTTCCTTTGATCTCCATATCATTTTTAGGGATCCCCTTTAAGAACATGGCTTCTATGGATTTTTTCATTTCATTCATTTTCTTTTCCATTCGATACATATTTTCATCCATCTTATTTTCCACATGTGCACTTTTTTTCCTCAGAAAAAAGCGTAATTTTTATTTCACAAAGAAACCAAAACTACATTTTGTAGATACAAGGAAACCTTGTATTAGCGGATTATTCAGTTAGAGCAAGCCAAAAAAATCCAGCATCAAAATAATATAAAACAACACAGAAGAGCAAGGGAAAGCAGAGCAAGCCCCCCAGAGAAAAAAGAGGGATTGAAAGAACCCCATCACATAACCACAAGTGCAAACCCAAAACCTCACCGAGAGTGAGCAACAAACGAAACCCCCCAAAGAAGCCCCAGAAGTCGGACGAACCAGGTTAGAGCGGCATACATCCTCACATAGATGGAACCAAATATATAAAATGACACCAAAATCACTCCAAGCTCCCACGAACAAAGAACCCCAACAATCAAAGGAATGCTGAAAGGAAATCATAAAAATGTGACGACAACCTCTTAACATGGCCATGAGAAAGTGAGGTAACAAAACCTCGAAATCCAACACCAAAAAACTGAAACACAACACCAACTCCTTAGCACCAGAGTGATGAGGCTCTGAGAATACATCAAACCCTGAATGAACCGGCACCGAAAAGCAACAAAACAAAAGGAGGAGTCAAAAGGCTGCAGAGGAGAGAGTCCGCCCCAAAATATTAACTCTAATAGTGATAGCAATGGCAGCCTAAATGACCTAAACACCAACATAAGCAATACCAAGTCAAAGGGAGAAGGAACAAGACACTAGGGATTGCCCTGACCGCTCCCCTTAGAACCCCACCACCGACATCAACGCAAACATAGCCATGTGCAACTAGAAGATCATCCAAGGAACATAACCACCAATAAAGATCCACACTCAACCACAACCATCAAGGAAGAAGGAGAGGAAACAGATCCTAGGAAAAAGAGAAAGGCTATGAGAGGCAGAGCCATACCACCAAGGGATCAACGTGAAGATAACCAACTCCCATCGACAGCCTAACCCGCACCAACAAACGATCGAGCTACAAAAGGAAGAGGCTAGGGTTTCCCCTAGCCGCAGAGCCTGCTAGAAACATATATGACATTCATATTTTCCACACGTGCACTATTTTTCATTCATTTTCTTTTCCATAATATTTTCCATATGTGCATTATTTTCATTCATCTTCTTTTCCACATCTTTCCTATTTTCATCCATCTTCTTTTTCATTTCATCTTCCATTTCCCTTTTTAGGGATTCATGAGAATGTGGTAAATCCACTAGTTTCAACACACTGCCACGCATTTCATCAACTTGGTTCTTTAATTGGGTAAGCATGGTTTCAAAGTTTTCATTTTCTTCAGAAGTCATGTTTGAGTTTTTATGAGGAGTACCGATATTATTTCTTGTAGAACCCTTTGCATGTGAAAAAACAATAATGCTTCTTTTCTTCCTCTTTATCACAAATTTTGAATCACCAAAAATAGATCTTCCAATAAAAAGTTATGTCAATTGTAAGTTATGTACCTTTAAAACCCTTAATTTGGAGTATGACTGGATGGATGACCTTTCTCCTGATATGTCTCTAAAATTTGAACCCTTATAAGTCTAAAATTTTGTCTTATAGTATGCTGATATCACTTCTTGAACTCGTGGAAATTTCATAGTCTGAACCTTCACTGATAAAATGTTATAGCAAAAATACCAAAATGTCTTGTTTATGACTAATTTCAGGATTACTAAACAACCCCAACTTCCACGAGATATGTCTCACAAATTATAATGATTCAAAATATGAAAATTTTGTCACATGTAATTCGTTATGTCTTATTAGGATATGAAATTTTCATAGTCAGAAACTTCATAGAAAAAAAGTTACAACGAAAATGCCAAGCCAACTCTTTAAAAATCGATTTCAAGATTAGTCACAAGCCTTGTCTTACGTGGACTATATATCCAAAAGTGTAGTGAAAAATAATCTGAAATTTGGACCACATGTACTAGGATATGTCTTCTCAATCTCCACACAATTTCACTGTCTGAAACAACCCAGAAAAAAAGTTATAGCGAGAATGCAAATATGACTCGTTTAAAACTGAATTCAAAATGAGTCAAGACCCTATCTTCCATAGGCTATATCTCCAAAAGTATAATGACCCAGAACTTGAAATTTTTACCACAGGTACCTTGATATGTCTTCTAAGTAACCTCCAAATTTCAATGTTTGAATTGGCCTAGAAAAAAATTATAGTGGAAATTCTAATATGACTCGCTTGGAGAAGCAAAACCCTAAGATTGATGCTTTGATACCAAATGTTATGATCTAATGCCTTAAAGTGATAAAAAGTCAATGAATACAGTCCACTTTGAGGGGGGAACATCCTTTTACCATATATCCAATTCAGAATACAATATGAGATGAGATAAGATGATCCTAAGACTAGGTCTTCTTGGTATATATATATGAGGCAAAGGGTACAATTATAATGAAAGGGTAGAATTAAGAGTTCTAGATGACCTATTAATATAATGCTAGAAATGTAGTAATTCATTATCTAGTGGCTTAATAAGGGGTTTAATACACAACATGGGGCTTTGTCTAGGGCTTAACATCTTCATTTTTAATCTCTAGTTTAGCGATGTATAATGCAAATATGATATATGATTGTGGGCTTGATGATGTAATATGTAAACATTGTATATCAATAATAATAAAATAAATGTATCGTCGACTACATATGAACACAAATGGAGTAATGGGGGCTAAGTTTCTATAAGAGAAAGGGAGGGTCTAAGAGGGAGTCCAAGGGGGAATTACCCATGTCTATTAATCTCAACCCATTTTCTAAAATTATCATTGTGTATAAACCTTCTAATTTCCTCTTGAGTGTATCAAAGCCCAATCATTAAATACAAGTAGGAGGATGGGTGTGAAAAGTTACATCCCATACTTATGAGAGCATGGGGGTTGAGTACAATCAACATTGGGAAGAGTAAGAGTCAACTTGCATGGGGGAAAATAATTTTTTTATGGGAAAATAGATCAGTTTTTACAACAAGTTTTTGGGACAACAAGGGAGTGCAAAGTGTTGGAGTTTGAAGGCAACCATAGTAGGCATGTATGATAACTGTTTGGAGTTGCAAATGCATGAAGAAACATACTGTTAGGCCTGCAGATTGAGTTTCTGTGTAAGAGATTACTCAACAACAAGTGAGCTTGTTGTTGTGAGTTTTTCCTGTTGTAGCTGACATCCCTGGAGTCCCTAGCAAGAGAGATTCCTAGCCAACTTGTGTTGGAGCCTTGGAGGGAAGTGGGAAGGCCCGAGGAATTGTGTGCAGTGAAGGGTGATCCCATTCCTTGGGTTGTGCAGGTTGAGGGGAAAAGAGTTGGTGATTGGGATAACTATATGAAAAACCCGTCTATTGTGGGTAAAATTGGGCCGAGTGGACAATGGAGAGACACCCATTTTCTTGTGGATTTGTAGCCCCAATGCAGGGGTGATTTGATGCTGAGATTTGGATCAACAAAACTAAATTTGGGTGGAACGTCCATCCCTTGTAGTCGGTTGCACGTTTGGTTAAAAAGATAAGTGATTTATTCCCGTCTCACTGTTTTTATCATGGGTTTTAATTGCTGTGTGTTTACTTTGAGTTTTTAAGCATTAATACGCTGCTATGTGAACGTTGATTTGCCGCATTCATGTTTTAAAAGTGTGGTTAGATGCATGGACGTTTTAGCATGTTGCACACAATTAAGTTTGCTACTGTGTACATTTAAATAGAATTGCATGCGTGGATGTAGATATTTCTGCTAGTCGCATACATCTTTATATTGCTATTTGCATTTAATTTAAATGGGTATCAGAAAATTTTAAATTGTTAGGTTTAGTAAATTTCATTTTCATGTTTGTCTGTGTCTTAGTCATATCTCTTAGATCTAGAAAATTGTACACCCTTGATAGTGTTTTCCACCAACAAATATAATAACAACGAAGTTGTAGCATCCTAATTATAATATAAATATAATTATAACATCTTCAATAACTTAACAAAAAATGAATCTCTTTACTTTCTTACAACTTATATTGTCAACTTTTCTTGGTGTAGTCGCATGATTGGTTGGGAGGTAGGTTTTCGAACTCTCCCACTAAGATTCAATTTTTGTCGAGTCCCCTTGGAGGTGAGACCTCCACGAATGTATCTACATATGTCTTGACCTTTGCTAAGTCATAAGTTACCTAGCTAATACTCATTGTATGGTATTGTTGGTTGTAGGGATTTATAATGGAAGCCACTCCAATTGCTTCCACCATAAACCCATTAAACCCATTTTCTTGCTAAAAAAACTTTTAATTTATATGATGTTAATAAATAAAATAAACATCCAATATAAAAAACAATTTATAAGAAAAACTCGGAAAATCATAAAAAAAGGCTATTCAACCGGAAGAGCCCGTTGAGGCCAGTGGAAGAAGGTTACTAGGGTATATATAAATTGGACGGCGGTACATAGAAAGCCCTCGACCGGCTCTCCGATCTCATATATTTTCTTCGAGACTGCTCTGCCTCCGCAGCTCTCCTCTCTCCCTTTTGAGGATCTACAATCCACATATCATATAAAAACCTTCGCAAATCAAACCAACTCAATTCAAACACCACCTATAAATACAAAACCCAACCAGATTCAAGAGATTCCCTCAGGATTTACTATAAGAAGGGATTGAGATTTCGTTTTGCGAGGGTATTATAAAAGCTTTTTTGTTTCAGTCGATTTCCATTTCGATTTCGATTGGAGTGAAGAGCATGGCCGAGCAGGTCTTGGAAGGGAGTCAGCCAGTGGATCTCGAGAAGCACCCTTCAGGCATCATTCCCACCCTTCAGTAAGTCTTTCCTCATAATACCCAATTGGGTTTGGTTGCAGTTTCGAATCCCAAGGACCCATTTCATTTCCCACTTTTCCTGCTATAAGTAACACTCAGAAGCGCTTCCTCTTTGGTTTTATTTACATTCTCCTGCCTTTTTTGGAGCTGGATTACAAGTTTTTGTTTCTGACTTATTTCCTTTCTGAGTTTTTCGCTGTGTGTAGTGCAAATGATTTGTTGGACTTAATGAAAGTTAGAGCACACATTAGCTGTTATCGTGTTTTTTTCACCTACCTTTGAGTTTTTAGGTTGTAGATGATCAAAATATTGAATGAGAATTACAGTACCATTTAGCTGGGTTGGTGTCTCAACCTAATGTCCCGTTATTTATTTAGGCATGCAGCTCAATTTTTGAAAGATGCTGGAAATTTTTTTGGTTGCAGTCTATGACTTGTTGATCTGGTGCTTATCTTGATCTGGGATTGGGCAAATGTGGTTATGTCTTCGTTGGTTTGATTTTTGACGGATGCTTTTTAAATTATATTTGTTTTTAAATTTCTTTTCGGGACAATTTGATAACTAGCTCATGCTGATATGTCTATTTGGGTACTTGGGATTGAAAAATAAAGGCTTTTTTGCTTATGCTGTTCTGTCCCCACGTTTCAGGAAGTGTTGTATACTGAACTTACATGGTTGACATCAATATATTCATAATGATGATTGTTGGTTCTATTTTAAGAGGGTCCGAAGAAATTAGCACTATCATTTTACACTTTATGGAGTGGGTGTTTTTGGTGATTAGTTGGGTGGGAAATGCAAACAGTTATCCATGATTAAGAATCCCATGGAATCATTTCTTTGGTACACATGGTATATCTAAGGCAATGAGTGTCTGCACCTAGACATGGAAAACTTGAGTCTTCTCGCCTTGTGGAGATTGAGATTACTATGGTGTACTTTTTATGTTTATGATTCTTGTCTGCAAGAATCTATACTTCTGAAATGTACTGGGTAAAAGTGCCAATTAAAACATCAAGCAGATGGCAAAATTATGCAACTAGCACATACCCATCTAAACTTGGGTCTGATATGCACCTTAAGATTTCATATCACAAGTTCCTGCAAATGGCAGACAAATCAAATATTAGAACTTCTTGTGTGAACTGAGATATGCATCCTTGACATTCACAACCCCAAGGTTCATATAAAATCTGGGTTTTGATGGGTCTATGCCAGTGTCCGTATTCAATGCATCCAATGCACTGCCTAGATTCTATGCACTGCCACATGGCTGCACAAAGAGTTGCTGGATTACCTCATCCTCACCTGGGCTGTATTGTGCACCTCATTTCTCTTGGTGCAATAAAATGACATTAGATGTTCAAGATGGTTGTGATTCTAATTTACCTTGAGTTATGTATTCTCTTGCTATATTCATATTCTGATGTTGGATGTGTGTTCAGGAATATAGTGTCCACTGTAAACTTGGATTGCAAATTGGACTTGAAAGCCATAGCTCTTCAAGCTCGAAACGCAGAGTACAATCCCAAGGTAGGAGGATTTGATATCGTGCCTGTGTTTCAGAAGCATTCACTTTCAACTTTCTTACTCAAATTAGTCATTACTAGATGTCTTTGCATGCCCTAACAACGGATGGAGGAAGGGATGAGATTTTACAGGAGGAGAGTATTCTGTATTACTAGGATGGAGGGTCGAATGATACAATTTTTGTTCATATGTGTTTTGTCAGACAAAAATTCACAGTCTTGGAAAAAAAATGTTTAAAAAGAAGAATAATATTGCATTTTTAGAAGCCAATTGTGATTTCATTAGGTTCATATATAAAAGAACACAACTTTGAAACTTGCAAAGACTTAAGATGTTATTGGTTGTTCATGCCAGCGTTTTGCAGCAGTCATAATGAGAATAAGGGAGCCCAAAACTACAGCACTGATATTTGCATCAGGGAAGATGGTGCGTATGCTGTAAGCATGGTGGTTTTTTTTATTGACCTTTATTGTGTAAATCTGACTTGTTCTATTATTCGATGGTCTGTCTTGTGTATTTTTTGCAAATGCCCATCTTAAACAGGACGTTTTTAGCTGGTCACTTTCAGTGGGTTATTCTATTAGATGTTTGCATGAGAATCATATTGTATCTGGCTAATGGGGCTCTAGCACGGTGTATGGACTTATTTTTTTGTTATACCATTTCATCATTGTATATTTTATTTTTTGTTTATGTGCTCATTGCCTATTGCAGCAGTGAATGGAATTGATAGTTTGGATGTCTTATGATGCTTTTACTAGAGATTATACTGTGATTTCTCCAGGATCATTTTACTGTTTATTGATAATATCTTGTTGTTTTGCATAATCAGATTTTTTGATCGAAGTATTTACACATGGCAGTAGTGCTCATCCACATATTGGAGTACATATTAGGTCGAATAGTCTGTTGTATTTTTATGTAGAGCAAAATTGAGGCAAATATCAGAATTAAGCATACCCAAAATTGGGATTTGTTTACTTTACTGTTTAAAAGCCAGAAATTTACAGAAAAAGAGTATTAATGACAGCAGGTTGAACAATGTTTTTTTTCTTTCTATTTTTAACCAAAACTGGGGAATGTACATTATTTAAAGCTGTAGCTGGGCTAACAGCGAGATTACATCATAGTTCAGATCCAAAATTTTTGAACAAAAAGCAGAGCCAAATACATGCCAAGTACAATGCCTACATATATATTCCTATTTTTCTAAATTTCTAATAATTTTAAAAACATAATACTTGGTGGAAAACATGACGACTTACAGCCTCTTCCAGGTCTACATATATATTCCTAGTATTCTAATAATTTAAAAAACATAATACTTAGTGGAAAACATGATGACTGACAGCCTCTTCCAGGCCTACATTTGATGGGACATAATCTTGCTTCACTATCTCAATATCTTCAGCCAGCTGATGCATGTTGTCCTCTTCTTTTAACTCCCTTGGGGCTGAGTTCACTGACATTCTTTGATTGGAAGCCCCTGACTGGGCTCCCTTGCTCAAATTCAGAACCATGTTTCTAAGCAGGTTACATTCTGCTTCTAAAACAACTATTTGTTGCTTTTGATGATCTAGAGTACCCATAACTGATGCAAACTAAGAAGTGGCCTGGTGTTCATTATCATGAACCTTTGAATTGGCTGAAAATATGGAAGCCCTATTGCATTGGATTGACTCCTCATGATTCTGGAGAACACATTTAATTTCTTGCAGCTCCCTGTAGTCCATCAAGGCAATGCAAATACCAGGATACCAGGCCCTATGGTAAATACACACAGCAAACCAGTAACCCGAACAATCTTCCTGCCCACACAATCACCACTTAAATTTCCCCAATTTGTCCCTTTCTGAGTACAATAGCACGAGCTCCAGGACATAATAGAGAGCCATACCAACCAAGGAAGCTCACCGCACTTCCTGAGAGAGAGTGCTCAAAAACAGAGGAACAAACCACTCCAAGAGGGCCATAACATAATACAGACTGATAAAAGAAATTCAATAGGCCTCCTGAACAAATATATCTCAGAGACAATAATCCTCCTGCATTAAAATTACCCAGACCATGCAGACTCATTACCAAACTGAGAGCATAACTTACCAGACAATGACCACACAGCAGAACTGGATTCCCAACTTTCCAAGGATGCCTTCCTCTCCATGGTTCCATAATCCCACCTCGACAGAGATAACCGCCAGATGAGTTCAAATTCGTGTGTAGCCATGAAGCTGAGCATGTGATGGGGGTACACAAGTCTTGTCAATTTAGTAGCCTTGCCTTGAGAGTAAGGCCTGATGATGTATGAAGCATGGAGAATTAAAGCTTCGATACATGTCTTCGTTCTCATTAATATTTGATTAAGGTATGGGTTGGTAGCTTGTGATGCCATTAATCTTAATTACCCCCATTTTTAGAGTTGAAGCCTCATTGGCAAACTGATTTGCTTGATGATTATTCTCCCTCTGTTGATCGTTATTCTCCCTCAGTAGAATGTAATTTTGTTAAATGTGCTTGTGCTAATATAGATGCTAAATTGTAGTCAGCTGGAGAGGATTTCAAGACCATTTGATTAATAATAGCACTTGAGTCTCCCACAACAATCAACGTGTGAATTAAAGATTCATTATCTATGCGTAGATCTTGTAGTAAGACATATGCTTTTTCTATTTATCATATTTTTTATCCATTGTATTTATATTGCCTTTCTAGTGTCTGTACTTGTATTTAACTGATATTGTGAATTTGAATGGCCTATCTACATGGCGTCTTGTAGATGGGAGTAAAAAGTACTTATGATTTTTGGGATGTATATCTAGCACTATGTTATCAGAAACAAGAAACTGGAACAACAATGGAACGAGAAACGATACTTTACGGGTTTTGGGATAATAAATGGCTTCCTCTCTGCTACCCCAATTTAATTTGGTAAAGCGCCACATCATTTTATGTCTATAATTCCCCTAAAAAATGACAAGGTACCCATAAAATTTCCTTCGAAAAGTGACAAGACCTTTTCTAGGGAGAACACATCCAAAATCCTACCAGTGAGAATGGAGAACCTTGAATTTGAAAACTACATGTTGCATTTGGAGGTTTGAGATCTCAGACAGCTGGTTGTTGAGAAGAAACAATAGGTAAAATCACATCTCCAACACCCACTTAATGCCTCCCCCACTATACAATTCAAAATCTTGGATATTAAAACCATGCAGGAGGAGATAAGATTTTAAGAGGCATCGTTCAAATAGGAAACAAAAACACAACAACAAACCCTTAATTCCTAGGTGCAAGTGGTTCAAAAGAAGGAACCGCCCTTGCCTGCCAAAGTGGAAGAGGTGGATCAGGCCAAGAGTGTAGAGGAACCCATCAGACAAGTCAACGAACTAAAATTTACGGTGCGTGGAATCTCGCCCCCACCTCTGCCTCCTCTTTTGTTTACGATACGGTGCGTGGAATCTCGCCCCCACCTTGCCCCCACAAAAGAAGTGCAAGTGGGCACTTCTTTTGTTTACGATACCCTTGACTTGGAGGATATTTGCTTGAGTGACCTTGGATAGGTGCCAACTCGACACTCTTCTGTTGCTTTAGGACCCTAAGGGATTTCCTCAGAGCACTCTGGGACAAGATCATTCTTGATGTCGGTCTCGCAAGATCCCAATTTTTTGAACTCAAACCACTTGAGGGAACAAGTGATGGCAGCTAGGAAGGAGGGAAAGTGGGTGGTCATTTGGGACCTTAGAGAAGTGGGTGGTCATTTGGGACCCCTATATGTTGACATTTGGCATTACTCTATTCTTGGCGATTTCATTCTCTTGGGGGACTTTGATGCTTTCATTAGGGCCTTATAGGTATTGCCTCATAACAAACACAAGGATGAAGGCCTCACATGGTCTTAGATGATGGTTTTAGACCTCTCAGTATATGAGAGGCATCTTTTACAACTTGGGTAGTCACATGATTTGGTAGTCACATGATTTGTTGCTCTTGAAAGATCTTTTTCACTATCTTGCCTCAGGGGGTTTCACATGTTTCCCTCACACTCGAGGGGCAACATGGTAGATAATATCCTAGCCAACTAGGAGCTCCTCTCCCTCATTTGATAGTTTTTTTAGTCTGCCCCCTTGTCCTTACAGACCATGCCCTTCAAACCTTTCTTTATCCATCTCCCCTCACCTTGCTCCCTTCCCTCCTAAACCACTATCTTATATGATTAGGGGTACACTGACTCATACACCACCCGCCTTCGATAGTTGCTCCCTTACCTCTGCACTTCTCATCCCTTGAGGCAACCACATCTAAATATGCAATGCTTTCGAAAGCCCTTGATGAAGCAACTCTTGATTCCTACCCTCCTTTCATCTAGTAGACTGTTCTCACCCCACCCCACTCTTAAGTTTTGCCCCATGCTTGTGACGAGGGTTGTAAGTTTCACCATAAATATATCGCCTCTTCTTCACCCATGACCCACTATTTTTCCCTTGCCTTCCAAAAATCTCATCGCTATCTCCTTCTCTGTAAAAAGTAGGCTTTCCTCTCACAGTGAGGATGTGAGCTTTGTGCAGCCCTCTAGCATTCTCCCAAAACCTTTTGGTACACTCTTTTCTCTACATATCACAACTTCCCCTTGGACTTAGGTCCCTAATTCATGTTCCCCCATCTTGTCTCCCTATATGACGTCCTTGGGAGAGCAGTTAGAGTTTATGAGCACTAGTAGGGTAGTTGATGAGGAAGCTTCCTAGTTGAGTTCCTTAAACATGTTATCATCTCTCTTGACTCCCACTTTGTCGATCTATTTAACAATATTGTTTGCTCTAGCTTCTCCCAGTCATGGTCCCAACACATCATTCACTTGATCTTGGATCCCATGATGATGGGTGGAGTGTCCACTTGACATGTTGGGGTGTTTCAAAACTCAAACAGAGTTCAATTCTAAAAAAATCAATCATAATTATCAAACAATCATGGTGGAGCACACATTCTCCAAACTGTATGCTAAAATTTTCCATCTATGGATTTCAGATGAGTTGGAGAATGGGCAACTCAAGCTAGAGGTTAGGTAGGTTTTCACATATAGTATCAGACTATGGATCACAACTTCATGCTTTAGGGCCATCATCAAGGAGGCTCAAGACTGCTCTTTGAAAATATTCTGATGTTTCATAGACTTTCAGAAGGTGTTCGACACAGTGTTGAGAGGCCTTGATTTAGAGGCTCTGTGACATCAACACTTCAAAAACCCTCTTGATTTCCATCATGAGACTGTACGAGTCGGTCAATGGTCGCCTCTGCACAACATGCAGTCTTTTTGATTTCATCTAGAGTACCATTAGGGTTAAGCAGGGGTGCCCCCTCTTGTTGACTCTCTTGAGGAACTACATCAATGAGCTAGAGTCCTTTCTTTGTGAGCATATTCAGGGCAGTGACAGGTGTCTTCTACACCATGTGTCAGTATTGTTTGTCCCATTTGCCGATGACTTGATTCTTTTGGCCTCTTTGTTGGAGGGCATGCATGGACATATCGATGTCATATCCAACTTCTATGGCCTTTGGTAGTTCACTATCAAATCGGGTAAAACCAAGATTATGATCTTGAACTCGTTAAAGAGTGCTCTCTCTACTTTTCATTTCTACTTTTGCAGGGAGAGATAAAGGTTGCCACAACGTATACTTACTTGGGAGTCTAGTTTGTGGGGCCACAATTTAGCATGCACCAGGCTCTCTAGCAATGACTCAACAAGGGATATGGATCCCTTGCCTTCCTTAAGGGACAGTGCTTCCAAATCTAGTTTTAGGATATCTCATCTAAGATGCACCTTTTGGATATGATCATCAGATCCACGATCCTCTATTGTTTAGAGATCCAGGGTTCAAGTTTACTTCAGATCGATTGGGCCAAGAGTGAGAGAATCTAGAGCCTCCTCCTCAAATGCATCATCCGATGTAAGAGTTCAGATCCCATCCTGCTACATTGGTTAGGCGAAGTTTGGAGCCCATCCCATTAGACTTGAGGTTATCTTTTATTTGGTATCTTTCCTTCATAGAGTTTGGATCTTTAGGAACTCAGTGGCTGGGAGGGATCGGTGTCCATCTCTGGTGCTTTGTACTTACAAGGCCATCGTGGGTTGTGCTTGCAGTTGCTTTTTAGAAGCTTCTAGGCTTCTTCAGTTTGTGGCCATCTCTCCAAAGCGTTTGTTCCTTTTCAGGTACTCAGTGGATGTGCCAAGGAATCTGTTGCTGTCCAAGTAGGACCTAAATTGGGTTATTTATGAGCACATTTAAAAACAACACATCCAGAGTAGGATTGCAGCTTCAAAGGGTCTTGGCCTGAAGATGGCCTTTTTCCTAGAGCACTTTTTGGAGTTGAGGCATGACCATTGTCCACTCTCCTTACATGCTCAAACACTAGATGCATGCCCTTAGGATTCCTTTGGGTTAGTTTTGAATGGGCTCTCACAAACTTTGGGTTCAGATCAATCACCACCTTCATTGAACGACCTTATTGTTCATTCTCCTTACATGTGCATACACTAGATGCATGCCCTCGTGGTTCCCTTGGGTCAGTTTCGAATGGGCTCTCAGAGACTTTGGGTTGAGAACAATCACCACCTTCAGTGATCGGACAAGACTTGCCAGCTTTTCCTTTTATATGGGCTAGAGACCTAGGTACATCTCATTTCTAGTGCCCCTTTTATTGTGTGAGCAAAGGTAGATATCATTGTTTATTTTGGGATTTGGGAGGCTCCCTTTCCACCTTCCTCTGCTACCTTATCCAGTGATGCCTTGCTATGTTTGTGATAGGTTTTTTGGTATAGAGTTCATGTTCACAGATCATGCCTTGCTTAGAGTCCCTTGGGGGGATCACCTTATATTTCTTGGTTGCCACCTCTAAGATGAGCAACAAATGGCAATCAAAGCCCCAAGATACTTCAAAGCTCATAGCGATGAGACCTTGTGTCTCCTCTAGACCCCTTACCCCAAGGGGTCAGCTGACTTCTTCCTTTAGACCTACGAGGACTTGTCATTCAAACCATAGGGTGTACACCACCATACCGATAGGCGAACCATCTCTGGGCGATTCTAGAGTTGGATTCCTACCTACTAGCATACTGCTCACTAGGTGCAGCAAAGTAGTTAGTTTTTTATCAGGAGATTCTTCCCATCATGCTCAGATGTTAGGAGCGTTGGGCTCCCTCGTTCTTGTGCTACCTTACAGTCATACAACAATGCCTCCTCAGTCTTGGCTACTCCTTGAAGGATATCATCTGCCAGTGCATTGGCCCTTTCACAATGCTTGACTACTCTGAAGGCAAGCCTGCTTCTCGGTCTCCTCATTCGTCCTTGGCTGCCAGCTCCAATAGGCCTTGACATCCTCTCTTCTGCTCAGTGTTGGGATGTTCAGAGCCTTACAGTTTATAGCACTTACATTGTACCAGTACCTTTTCTTATACTCTCCCTTTTAGCTTTCTTTAGCTAGACATTTAGCGGCTGGTCTCTAGTTGATGCTTAGATCTTATTGTCTTCCTGCTTTTAGTTTTGTTTCTAGTAGATGCCTTGGTACTGTCACTTTGTATTGACACTGGATGTACTTTTTTAGACCCCTTGACCTAATTTTGTGGTCTTTTGTTGGACATTAATAAAATTATCTGATCTTATCTTATCCACCTCTGGAAAAAGATGATTACAAGATTCTGCTAAAAAATAAAACAATGCACTTGACACCCAAGAGTAACAAAAACGCTTAATCTGCATGACTGCCTCTTTTAAAAGGCATCGAGGCTTTAGATAAGTGACGTGCCCTGGTTTTTAAAAACACTTTTGCAAACTATGTAACTAGTCCTTCAAAAATTCTCCCCCTTTTTTGAAATTGATGCAAATTATGTAACTAGACCTTTGGAAATCCTGCCCCTCTTTGCAAAATGATGTAAATTATATAACTAGACCTGAGGAAATCCTCCCTCTTTTTTCCTAAGTGATGGCCTTTAGGTTATACATTTAGAAGATAAGAACGAGTGAAATTCATAAAGAATATGTGGTTAGAAATATGCTAGATTCAATATTCCTTTGGCTTGCTTTTGCCCAAAATTGTTGCTTCAATAGCCTGTGTTGAATTTTGTGTCTACCTACTGAGAGTGATTTAGAGGGGAAAGTTTCTCTCAAGTCTATGATCTACATACTACAAGAGCAGATATTCTGTAGAATGCATCAGGGTGCTCATATTTATATACACTCAAATGGCAGGCTGCAACAAAAAACTGTGTTTCATGTATGCGACAGGTTTACCTGACTTGGGAGTCTGAAAGCAACTCAGAACCAGCGAACACTATCTTCGTTCCTGCGAGAGTTGTCTAAGAATATGTTACTAAAACGATTCTGCAATATTAATGCCACAAGGAGTGAGTTGTGTTTTTACAATTATTTCATAGTGTAATGTTTTCTCTGCTTTTGCCTAGGGTCCAATCTCATTTTCTAGATTGTGCAAATAAGTTTGCGACTGTTTCTCGATAGATGGGTGAGAAATGGCCCTGAAACAGCCTGAGAAATGTCAGGCTATTTCAGGATTGTACAAAATGGAATGAAGACTGTTCTGAATGACATTTTCTGTTCTGTACTGTTTCTCTGCTCTCTTCTTCCAGAAATGGGTGAGATGTTAGGTGGTTGATGCCTTCAGCAATTGATTAGATGTAGTCGATATCAGCAACCAAATCAGTGTGGTTGGCTAGTTGACTTAGTCAAAGCACATGTAAAGACTTGCGATAATCGAAGGGGAGGCGAGACATAGACCTCCTATGTGTAATAAGCACAACTGCTTTTCCATTTCTTCATCTCCTATGTTGTTATCAGATCTTGTGTGATAATGTGTGCTGAGTTGAATTTCTCT
>ML821230.1:264797-286389 GCA_009831015.1 Picea engelmannii
GAGAGAGAGAGAGAGAGAGAGAACCCACCTGCAAAAACAATAATCCCTAAAATTTTTTCCTTCTTCATACAAATGAGGCGGGCATGTCCAATGCTCCTGAAATAATCAAAAGGAATTTACAACAGTATATTTTTTTTTGAAGGCTCTTATTTGAGCATAATAAGTGTGTAAGAGCACCAATGATGTTGTAGCTAGATAATCAATGAAGGATAAATCTGCATCACCCTCATGGACACTGATAAAAGTAAAGCACCATTCTGAAGAGAACATTCCCTGGAACCTGAAGTGAACACCTATGATGAGTGTTCATACTTGATGGAATTGACGGTATGTCAAGCCTAGGGGTTTTCAACTGGAAATAGAAACTACAATTGTCACAAGGTAAGATACATCTTGATGTGGTTTGTTTTGATGTTGAACATCAAGGAGGCCAATGGATGCCGATAAAATTAAAGCACCGTTCTGAATAGAACATTCCCTAGAACCTGAAATGAACACCTATGATGAGTCTTCATACTTGATGAAATTGATGGTATGCCAAGCCTAGTGGTATTCAATTGTAAATAGAAATTACAATTGTCACAAGGTAAGATCCATCTTGATGTGTATTTGTGTTGATGTCGAACATTGGGGAGGCCAATGGAAGTAGAGAGTAATGATGGCTCTCTCTGTCCCATCTAGGGTTCACCATCCATATGGTAATGGGAATTGAGATTCAAATTTCCTTGGGTGGAGCATAATTGATCACTGACAACGACGAAAATAAAAAAAACCAACTAGACGTAAGGTGATATGATGTCATGGGGACAATCATATATGGTGAGTGTTTTTCAAATTGGTATTGAGGATTAGTGAATGTGAATGAATAGGTAGTTGAGGGTGGTAACTCTAGGGATCACATTAAAGGATACCATGATACATGAGATTCCCTCAAACAACAAGGATTATGTAGAGAAAGGCGACTTTGTGTGAATGCTCTGACCAAGGATGACTAGAACTGTCACTGGGTGAAATGATACCATCAGTTGTGATGGAATGAGTATGATTTATCCCCATAAAAGATATGATTTTTATAATTACCAATGAATGAAAAAATAATCTGGTTGAATGTACACATAAGGATAAGGGTGCCATTGTAATTAAATGACTTGACATTTTGAGGTGAGAAGAGGGAGAGAAAGTGGGGGGAACACCCCCATGGGTGTCGATCCACATTCCTTGATCAACATTCATATATATTGGTCCATACTTAGTCATTTTTTTTCTTGTGTATCCTATACTTAGCCATTTTTCTAAAATGCGGGTTATGGAGAGGGCTACCACCAAGTCCATAAGTCCCATACTTAGTTTATTTTTCACCTTTTCACAATCTTAATACTTAGCTATTTATTTTGTTGAGGGAGTCTTGTTGCGGAAGACTAAGCCATCCCTCACATCAAAAACCTGTAAACCCACAAATATGAAACCCCCCAAAAGACCTTTCCCACTTTCGCATTACTCATAATGTACATGTTTCCGACACTTAACTGATTTTGTTGATTTTGGATGCGAAATTCTCCCCTCATTTACATGTTCCTATCCCATCCCACAACCTCACATCTCTCATTTCCCCATCCTCTAAAACAACCTTCATGTTAATCATTTTTCACTTCCATACTTAAACAATTTCATCACACAATATCACCTTTCCCGATGACATTTATTTCCAATCACCACATCATCTGTCACTCATATGAATTGAATACAATTATTAAGTGGTGCAATTTTCATAAAATATATTCTTTAAATATTAAATCAAACTGTGGAATTGATAACTTTGAAATAAGAGCTACAACATTCAATAATCAAGGCAAAAACATGGTAAATTAAATAAGGAATTAGAAGGCCAACTGTAAAAAAGTTGTACTGACAAAACCACCATCTATTCACGAAAAACAGCCTTTGCGAAATATGTCAAGTAAAAGGAAAGAACTATATTATGGTGATACTGTCAACACCTTGGGACGAGATGATCACCGATTTCAGTGGTCGTAGGCCTACACATAGTACTCAACTGATCCGTAGGATCTTTTAATGACTATGGTTGAGTTTTAATTTTGCATGCGTTAATTAACCATTTGAGAAACTTAGTGAAAGAATGAGGAAAGAAGAGTAATTATGACAGCCATATACACATATGCAGATCTGAAATGAAATAATAGACAACAAACCATAACACGCAGATTGATAACGGAGTTCGGCACAACTTTTGCCTACGTCTCCGGGCCTTTGTCTGTGTGGGGGAGGCTTCTTTATTTATGTTCAAAAGCTCAAAAGTACATCACTGCAGTGCCAATTGGATACAAGACTGATCTGGTCATTTTCTTCCAGATCTCAAGAACCCTGCAAAGAAAACAACACGCAAAACGGACGTCCGGAGCTCCCAGAAATGGCCCGACAGCGTCTGCTCCTCAATATCTTCCCTGCATAAAAATGGCTTTGGCTTGGCTTCCCTTCAGCATAACTCTGCCTTTTCTGTCCTTGACTATCCTCCATGGCCTCAAATAGGCCTGGTTTATATAGATTTTAAGTTGGTTGTTCATCTCCAACTTCCTCCCAAAATTTGGGCTCCAAAAATGCCCAATATCTCCCAAAAATGGAGAAAATCAATTAAAATCAGGCATATATTAATGAAAAATCCAAAAATTTAACCAAAAACCCATTTTTTGAATAAAATCGGGCGCAGCCCCCTTCGCGCTAGCACCCTGGTCCTATGGGCGCGCGACCATGTGGCTGAGCGCTAGCCCAAAGGCTAAGCGCTGGCCCCTTTGTTTGTGCTCCAGCTCATGGTTCTGTGGCATGTATAGGCTCATGGCTAACAGTATATATAACCATTCCCAAAATGGTGGCCATTGCCCTGGTCCTGTGGGATACGCATGGGATCCGAGGGCTGGTCCCTTATCCACCAACACCTCCGTGCTCGCCCGGTTATATGGACTGGTCGTATGGTGTGTTTGCGTCGAGGGCTGGGGCTAAGCCCTGACCCTTTTCCCCGCCGTTTAAACCATTTAACAAACATAAATAAAATGTTTTCCATATGTATAGTAAGAATTACCCGTGGGCCGGGCGGTTAGCCCAGTCCTGCCAGTCCACTGCCCGGAGAGGAGGTCGCGGGTTCGACTCCCGACCAAGCCATATAACTTTTACATAAACCAAAGAGCCAACCACATGGTGCCACGTGGCATCCTAGACTGGGCCACGTGTCATCTCTAGAAGCTGCCACATGTCATTTTCTGTAGCTGCCACGTCATCTGTACAGACTGTACAGTCATCCCCTTTTTTTGCCTGTTTGGGTTTTTGGACAGAATGCGATATCTTTCGCATACGGAGCCCATTTGACAAAGTAAATATACCGCCAGAATCAAGAAGACGAGACAGACACAATGTCACTGGTTTCGTTGCATTCCGAACACTTTTATTTTTGAGCATTTTTAAGCCCTATCAAGCTTCTAGATCCAATTTCGAATCATCAACTCTTCCATTCGAAGAAAATAAGATGAACAAGGTTTGAACCTAAGGTATTACATTAGCTGTATGTGTGCCATAAGTAGCTAATTTCAACGAATTAGTCCTCTAGTACACTGATAAATTTGGCACCAAGAGAAGAGTTATTTAGATATAGGGAAAATCACTGATCTCTTTAGCACCTTCAATGTTCAGAATAATGTTGAGATTGCTTGACCCCACGCTGAAATTAAAAAATGATGAAGCTGATGAATTTCTAAAATCTCACAACAGGGGAATGAGTTCCTTGAAATCTTTCTCTCAAGCCTGACTAGTGATGCTAATGCTACATATATTGAGGTATGTTCTCTAAAATATCCATACAAAGAATTTGTATGGATGTTCGCTAGAATAATTGGATAGGAGTCCACGACCTCAGTCCCAAATTATATTGTGTATATTATGTATCATTCAATTCATAAATTTGATGTAATCGATTGGGACTGGATCATTTCAAATGAGGTTTCGTTTCAATTGGGAAGCATTAGGAACAATTTTTTTTACATGAATTCTTATCTAATTTATGCTATAGTTTATTGCCATATTTTTGAGGACTTGCCCAAAGTTAAGAATATAGACTTCAAGAAGGATCCAATTTCATTTTGGTATTTTGTGTTATGGAAGCACAAGGATCCATACAATTTCTATGAAGTGCAAAATTCCTTTTAGTCCTCTTTTAAGAAGCTGATTCACAGTCCTGCCACATCCAGATTATCATTAGAAGCTGCATCCTTTTTGTTAAAGAAATGATTTTTTGAAACCATGGAATATTTTAGTTTTATTAGAATTTATGGGTTTAAGGGGAAACCCTCTCTGCTGCCATTTTATGTTTCCGACAAACTTTTCACTGTTGAAGTACACAAACATTACAAATATTGAGTGCATTTCTTCAAAAAAAGAAAAGAAAAAAGTAATTGATCCCGTCACCATAGAAAATTGGAGAAATTTTTGTGAAGAATATTTCTCATTTGGATGAATTCACTACTCAATTTGACCATCTCAATTTAAAATAAGTTCAGGCAATTAAGGGTTTCAAACCTAAGGATTTATTTTCAGCACACATGTTTATAATTGGATATGACTCATTATTTAATAAGTCAGTCCAATTAAAAGGAGGGGTAGATAAAAATTCTCTTGACGCTTCACCTGGAACAACCCTAGATGACATTGATGCATTGGTTAACACCAATTATTGCTATAATAAACTAGGTCAAGAGACTACAAGTAAAAACCCCGGTTCACCAAATGTAACACAAAAGAGTACCTCAACAAAAGTGAAATTCTGAAATAATAGTCAAGAACAAAGAAATTATGCCACCAGAAATTCAGATGATGGTGGGGATAAAGACCCTACCTGAAAGAAAATTGAAACATCACACACTGTACACGTATCTATAAAAATAAAAAGAGAAATTCATAAAGAAGGACATGAAGCACTTGAAGCTGAAACTAATCCCAAAAACATGGAGATTGATGGCATAATAAAAGAGCCCAACTGGAATGAATAAAGAATGATTGAGAAAAAGACTATAGTTGAAGAATTGGCTTCCCATGAATTAGAGTTATTTGAAGAGGAATCTGTCACTTTGCACCATGTGACCTAAAACAAGAATTCAAAAAAGTTGTTGATTGAAAAAGTAAATTTGAGAAATAAAAAGGTTTCTGAAAAATGGAAGTCAGAGATTGATTTTCAAGGGGTAAGAGCCTCGAAAGTCATGGAGTTTCATGAAACAACTAGTGAAACCTTAAAGTGTTCCATTGATAAGATATAGAATGAGAATTTGATCCTAAAGGAAAAAGTAAAAGAATTGGAAAAATCTTTGCTTCCAAGACCTTTGTTTTCTGAACCCATCACTACTGTACAACCATTGTGCAGTATTGGGGATGTACCTGAAACAAGCTCTAGATTGAAAGGTTCATCAAGTTTATTAATGGCTGTAATAAATTATATTGGAGATAAAGTTGAGAGAAGGATAGCCTTGATCCTTGAAATATGAAAGTTAAAAACAAATTCAACTACTGTCTCTACAAGGGTCTTGCATTTTAAAGAATATCTCCAAAAAACCTGGAAAATGATGAAAGATTATACAAAGAAGTTGTGGGTACATTCTCGGAAAAGGTATTAAGTTTAAGTGATATACATAGGAGAGAACAAAATATCCTTTCCAAGGCTTGTTTGAAACAAATAAGTGCTTGTTGGTTGAATATAATTAAATTCCTGTGGGAAATGTTGTCTGAATGTGATGTTATAAATAACAAAAGAGGTGATTTGTTTTTAAAACTTGTTGATTTAACTAAGTAACTGGAGGGCCCACACTTAATCATTGTTGGAGATATTACACATTCACCTAGAATTATTTTCCTAAGTTTGATAGTCCAATGTTGAGAACACTTCCTTAGATAGAGAATATTCCCCTACAAAGTAGGATGTTCCTCTTCATTTCAGAGTCAATTACACTTAGTTAGAATAGTGAAAGTAACTTATCCATGGAAACCTCATTTCTATCACTAGCAATTTCATGTGCTTCTCTCACTTCCACACCTGTGACTCAGTTAATTGATGATTGCATGGATCAGTTAATTATGACTAGGTGGCATTTCACTCCAGTGTCTGTCAGTGAGTGTCTAGATCTCTCTAGATCACTACTATGGCACATTAGTTATTCATGTAACCTATATCTATTGTAAATTATTTACTCTTTGAGTGAGGAATACAATTAATGCATTTTCTCATTCTTGTCTCTCCAAATTTTCTCTCGTCTTCTCTATTTTGCAAGCTGAGTTCATTCTTCTGCTAGCTAGATCTCTTGTGCAGGGACTCACCACATTCTACATGGTATCAAATCTCATAGGACATTATAAAGGATCATCAAAAACACTCTTTTGCAGGTACTAAATATGGAACAAAGCAGTAGAAAAGATGAAATCTATGTTTTACTTGCTGACAATACTTATCACGCCTCATAACTATTTGGAGTGGAAGACAAAGATTCTACTTCTTCTCAGAAGGAGAGGCTTATACCAAGTAACCATGGAAATGGAAGTAGAGGCCGATTTTGTCGATGAGAAAAATAACTTTCTCAATAGACAATATATGGCCATAGGATGTATCTGCTTGTCCATTTCTCTTGAAATTTTCCACCAAGTATATGATGAATCATGAGACTCAAATACAAACGAATTATGGACCAGATTGAAGGTTCTATTTGGGAATAGAGAATATTGCATGAAAAAGTTTGAAAACATAGAGTCAGTATAAAATCCATTGGAAGATCAATCCTCTCAGTTTGAAGAGCCTTCTACACAAGTATCTGCACAACTTTTTGTTCCATTCATTGAAGATGATGTCTACTCCATTTCATATATGTTTTATGAATCACATACAAAATATATCATCCATGCATATTAGAAGCCACATGTAGACACATTTTCGTGTGACATTCATGCATCCCAAGATCCACATGCAAAGACTCCCATGCATGCATCTCAGGAGACAAAAAGGGGGCCGTGCACATCAAATTCAATTATGACATTTCTGAGCAGAATCTGTAGAAACAAATTGTATATGGAAAAATACCCAATTTCAAAAAATAAATCGTTCGAAAAGAAGTCCAGGAAGTGAAGTTATGAGCATTTTAAAATCAACAATTTTCAGTGATTTTCCGAAAATGGTCGCACGATTTTCAAAGTTTCATCCAAACTTCATTTGGATCTTCTTCATTACAAAAAGAGAAAGTGGATATGCATGGACATCTCACTGCTTCATCTACTTCATAATATCCATGAAAACATCTACACCTTCAACAAAATATTCAACGAGCACAAGATTGCACAATTATGAGGTCTTCGTGGAGTGAAGGACACAATTTCTTAGCAACTATTTTTTTTTCCTTCTCATTTTTTATATGCATTGTATTTTGAGGTTTTCCCTCTTTCCTCACTTTATTTCAATGTTCATTAGTTTCATTGTTCATAGGTACCTAACATGGTCTCTGTTTCCGGGACCCATTCATCATGTACACCGTAGTAGTGATCAGGGGGGTGTTGGAGATATTACACTCACCTAGAATTATTTTCCTAAGTTTGATAGTCCAATGTTGAGAACGCTTCCTTAGATGAGAATATTCTCTCTAGAGAATATTCCCCTACAAAATAGGATGTTCCTCTTCAGTTCAGAGTCAGTTACACTCAATTAGACTAGTGGAAGTCACTCATGCATGTCAAACTTGGTTTTATCATCAACATTTACATGTGTTTCTCTCACTTCCACACGTGTGACTCAGTTAATTGATGATTGCATGGATAAGTTAACTAGGACTAGGTGGCAGTTCACTCCAGTGTCTAGATCTCTCTAGATCATTATTATGGCACATTAGTTACTCATGTATCCTATATCTATTGCAAATTATTAACTGTTTGAGTGTGGAATACGGTTAATACATTTTATCATTGTTTTTTCTCCAATTTTTCTCTCATATTCTATATTTTTCAAGTTGTGTTCGTTCTTCTGCTAGATAGATCTCTTGTGCAGGTACTCACCACATTATACAATCATGGACTCAATGCTCTTATCAAAAGAGAAGCTACAAGAATACTTGGATTCCTTAAAGGTTTCTTGGGCCAATGAATTTAATGACTCCATTGAATATTTTGAAGAATAAGTGGAAAGGTAGTTGATCCGATACATGAACAAAAATGAAGATATTGAAGAAACGCTTCATCAACTAAGAATTGATCTTAAAGAACTAGAAAAAGAGTTATTTAAAATCAATACTAAACAAATAACAATTTCTCCTATGCGAGAGTATATTGAACAGTGGTTAAGAAAATATTTGGTTAAAATAACCAAAATAGATCAACAAGAATCCGGTAATACCATTATGCCACCTCCATCCCAACAGCCTATAAAACACACATCAACAAGTAGATAGCCTCTTCTGATCTTCCATCATAGTAATTAAAGTAGTCACTTTGTTCTTCTCTCAACTCTCTTTCTTTCTTAGTTAGTAGTTATTTTTCCTTGTTTCAGAATTTTTGAAAACCAAAGGCCGACCTATGACTGTATCCTTTTTGTCTTCCAGGTCTTTCTTTAATTTAATGGTTCACGGGAGCCCAATCCCAATCCTCTTTGAAGGACAAATGTCATTTAATTTTTATGAACTTTACATACATTATTAATTTTAAAAAGACATTTATTATTTTTGATGTTCCTAAAGAACAATTCACGACATTACATTAGTGATTTCTTAGAATTTTAATTTTAAGCATGAGATTTCAAATGTGTGTCTATCAAAATATTTTTGGTTCTAATTGAATGATCATTTAAAGTTATTTTCCATATGTGGTCCTTATATTTCCCTTCTGCTAAATGATGTATTCTACTTAGTTTATACTATGATGTAAATGTCATTGTGTGAGACTATTTATTCTCTTGGTTCATAATCTTGTATTATAGTGTGCATATTTACTTTTTGGGAGATGCCTGGTCATTTCTTAGGTATTCTCTACATGTGAATATTTGTTTCAACAATAAGCCTAGTCCTCTCTCAAGAACTTATTATATTATTTTATTTTATTTAAACATAGAGGAGTACCACCTCTTTAAAAACATAGGGCGATTTATCCTCGTAATGTAACTATCTTAAAGACCTTAACACAATCTTTTAGATCAACACTAGGTTAGGTCTCCGTGAAGGTAGGTGAACGATGATTTGGAATGCAAAAGGTTTACAGATCTTGGGGCAGATGAGAGGCCAATGAAAATGTGAGGGTCCATTTAGCATAACCAACCAAAAAACATATGAACAAGTGGGAGAATGTTGGGTATGTGTTATATTATTTGCACGATTGTGGGTCCCCCTATTAGGGGTTTCGAGGGTAGAGCCTGTGATTTTTTTTTGGGGGGGGTTTATTCGCCAAATTTTTTGGGTGGTCTTTCTCCTTTGGTGAGGTCAATGTTTTTCCTTGGGTAGTTTAGTGGTGCATGGTATTTCATCCCATGGTTTTCTAATTCCAGTTAAGGAATTAAGGTCGTGATTTAATCTGGGTCAATGGAATATTAGGGATTCTTTGGATGCCGCATGATCCTATATATTATTGTAAACAACGAAGTTGGATAATGAATAGAAATAGAGGTGCAGATATAAAATAGGTTATTTCTTTTCTTGGTTGGGTTTTCCAGGATAAATCTCTGTGCATATGTGTGATTGCAATTGTTGTCTTTTCTATGTTAAGAATATGTGTGCGCATTGAATTAATGTAAAATGTTTAGAGCTAACATTTGGTATCAAATCAATTATTGTCTTCAGGGGGATCCCTCTGTGGCTAAGGGTTTGTGTAACATCCCCATTTTCAAACCCCAAACTAACGATGCATATGGTAAATGTAATGTATGATCAAGAGCCAAAGCTATGTAAAATGTAAATGATGTAAATTGAATATAATGAATAAAATGTATCGCCAGCTACATATGGACACAAACATAGATTTAGGGGCTAAGAATCCACAAGAGAGGGAAGGGGTCCAAAGGGGAGAGTTTACCCATGTTTATTAAACCCAAACCATTTCTTTCTAAATTATCCTTACCATAACCCTTTCATTAGCTGTTGAGTGTTCTAGATCCCAATCATTGAATTCATGTAAGAGGGTTGGTGTGAGAGTCACTTCTCATAGTTATTGAGAGCACGGGGGTTGAGTACAATCATCTTGGAGAAGAGTGTTAGTCAAGAAAACAAGAGAAAAAAGAGAAATTTGTATGGGTAGGAGACCAGATTTAGAGATTCACATTTTTGGCATAGAGATCAGTTTTTACATGGAGTTTTCTGGCCAGCAATGGATTTCTGAACGATGAAGATCGAAGGTAGCTATTGTGGGAAATTTTGGAAGTTTTATGGAGCTGGAAATTCATGGAGAAAGAGGCTGCGTGCCTGGGAGTAACATGTTGTTTGAAATTCACCAAGGAAGCACACGTTTTGCTGCTGGGTGAATTTGTGTTTGTAGCTGTAGAATTCCTGAGGTCCCAACAAGTATATTTCCTATCCAACTTGTGCTAGAAGCCTTGGAGGGGAGTGGAAAATCCTGAGGGACTGTGAGAAGTGAACGGGGATTCCGTCCCTTGGGTTATGCAGGTTGAGGAGAAGAGAGATGGTGGACTGTAATTTTTTGTGAGAAATGACTGTTGAGAGGGGGGCATTAACCAACCTTAGGGACTACCATCTCTTGTGGATTCATAGCCCCAGCTCAGGGTGGCTTGCTGTTGAGATCCAAAACAACAAGCCTACGGTTGGGAGGAATGCTCTTCCTCTTCAATGGGTTGCATACTTTCTTAAGATGAGTGTTCTTAATTGTTTTGTTCATTTATGTCAAATGCTAATATAGTTGTTGTGTAATTTTATCTAAGTTATCTTGGTTAAATGCTACTTGTTGTGAGCATAATGATGCATTCAAATATCTATTTATGTGGTTGAATGTTGCTGTTTGTTGTTTAGTTGCTGCTGTGCATAACAAAAGTAGTTTTATTTACATTTTTAAGTAGCATAGACAATTGCATGAGCTTGAATGTCATGCTGTGTTTTATTTCCACATTTAGAATTGATATCAAAAAAATTATTTGGGTCATTTCAACAAGTGACGTGACCTAGCCGGGGGCTCGATATGTTACATAGTGGTATCGAAGCTACTGGTTCAACATTGGACTCATATGGGCTAAGAACCAATGTGATTTTGGGCAAATTAGTTGTTACAGACTTTCGTCTAAGTGAATTTGGATAAAAATGGTGGAGAGACATAGCGAGAATCCCCAGAATCATGGGAAAATTTGAGAATTAGTTCCCTCATAAATGTCTAATATGTTTAATGGCATCAATCGACTGCATTGCCAAGTTAAATTCGACTTGCAAGGTAAAAATTCACATTTTAATGGAGGTCGACAGAGTTGGGAGAGTTTGAAGAATCGACGATCAAGATCATATTCGTTCTCGAGATCGACGACCTAGATTCATTTTGATAAATTTAAAAATTTATAAGGATTTCAAAGGTTGCTAAGGTTTGGAAAATCAACAACCATGATTCATTTTTGTCCATTTGGAAAAAGGATCAAATCGATGGTCAAGATCCATTTTTAGATGTTTTAAAAATGGATCAAATGAACAGTCTGGATTCATTTTTAATCATTGGGAGGTTGGGGCCGATCAACGACCAAGATTCAATTCAGAGGTTTTCGAAGTGGAACAGATCGATGATTAAGATCATTTAGAATAATATATTGACAACCCGTATTAATCAAAGATTAGTCAAAATGTTTCTAAGTGTTGGAGTTGGCCAAAGGAAATAACTGACGATGCATGGTTGGGTTGACCAGATTGAAAAGCGTTTTGGTTGCCAATGAAAATCGCCGACGGTTGATGGTCGGGGGTCAACCAATTTTGCATCCAATGAAAATCTCCAATGGCTGATGGTTGGGTGTTGGCCGATTCGACAATGTGTTTCGATCAAGAAAGAGAAATCCTCGATGGCTGATGGTTGGGTGTCAGTCGATTCGGTGAGGTGCTTAGGTCATCCAAGAGAAATGGTCGATGACCAATGGAGAAAATAGGGTGATGATGTGTCATGATATGTCAGTCTGATGCCTTGTTATAGTCTATGTGTCATTCCATGTTAGCATCCATGTGTCATGCCATGTCAGCAGTTTCTACGTCAGCCAACAGGGATGGCCGATGGCCGAGGGCTGGGTCGGTCGTACCTGAGAAGTGTTTCTTCAGTTGTCGGGGATCACTGACAAAAAATGACTAATGATCGAGTTGGATGGTTTAATAAGGTATTGCAATTTTTTTCCAAGAGAAATGACCAATGACTGATGGTTGATGATCAGGTATCGGGGAGATTCACGGACAAGTTTGGTTTAGTAGTGAGAATCGTTGATTGACCGATCATCGATAGAGATTTGATAAATGACTCAGATTTCACCCGATTTGAGATCAATGACTTAGATTTAAAGGGCTGTTATAAAAATAGAATAATCAATTTAATATGAAAATTTCTGAATTTTTCATATTTTTGAAGGTCATTAACTTGCTAGGCGATTTTGAATCCCTAAATGACATTTTTAGGAAATAAAAACCCACGTGAAAAAAGACTACTAAGGTACACTTTGGTTGTGTATCTTAAATAAAAGAACTCGAAGAGAGCTATCCAATGAGATACTCAGAACGCAAAAAAAATCTTGTATGAGAAAGTTACAACTGAAATAATGAAGGGGAAATTTTGGCGCCTAATTACTTCTAGAGGGCATAACTCCTTGCTTAGAAGTCTGTTTGGGGCTCAGGAGTATTCTATGTAAACATTATGAACCATAGAACATATCCTTGGATCTAGATTTAGAATTTGGGTATGCAAAAATGTGCAAAAAGAGAAACAAGACACCTGTAGCACACATGGATAAAAGGGGAAAAACAATCAAAACTTCTCTGGACCATAACTTTAAGATTGGAGTTGAAATTTGAGCAAACTAATAGTCACCAAAAAGGTATTTAGGAGGAGAAGACATCTTTCCACCCAAAATTTTAAATTGGGCATTAAAAGTTTCTCATAAATGAATAAAGTAATTCTGTAGCAATAAGAAAGTAGAGATTGCAACATGTGAATGTTGTAACTTTCTGCTTAGAATTCAGAATGAGGTATGCATACAACCATTGGATAGATGTTTTGGAGAAGAATGTATTTAAGGAATCAGATTTTGGAATAGTGCATTTATATTCTTCATAATTTGAAATGAAGAATGACATGTAATCTAATTAATAAATATTTTGAAATATGCTTAATTCTATCAACAATTACTGTATGCACATTCTTATAGAATTAGAGATACAGGAAATAAGAATTTAGTTCCTATATGAGAACTAGAGATATGCATGATACATAAGGGTCTTACATCCATGAAGAATAAATCATAGGTCTGCATGTCAACATGGGTAATGTCAAGATCGATTCTAATGGAAGAAGAGACAGTCATGATCTTGTAACTATGAGAAGCATGCAAAGATAAGTTTAGAGCTATAGAGCCGATAATTAAAGGATCGTGAAAGATCAGGAGGAGATACTACAAATAATGAATATACTACAGAAGCAAGTCAACAAATATTTAGACACAAAGCAAGAAGCTAGTGCTAGGCAAGTAGAAACATCTAGATCTCATGATAGGATAGGTGATCATGTAGGATATAGACGATCAAGGAGTATTAACATGAATCAACATCACCATTCTCTAGGTAACTCGAATAGAAGAGAATATGCACATTCAAGATCAACAAGAATCCCAAATATGTCTCTAGTCAGACATCAGATAAGGAGACACGGGTTAGATAGCTTGCAAGGGGAGCTGAGGAAAATCAAGCCTCCATCTTTTGATGGAGAAAAAAATAAAGGAGAAGATGCATAAGCATGGTTGCTGGGAATGAGGAAATATTTTCAGTTACATGATTACTCATCGAATGCAAAATCCAGAATTGCTGTCTACCACCTTCAAGGAAATAAATCTACATGGTGGGATCAATTAAATAAAGTTAAGCACCTTGATGATAAAATAATTTCTTGGAAGCAGTTCAATAAACATTTTCAACAACAATACTTGTCAGAGCAATATTATGACAAGAAGATACAAGAGTTATTTGACCTCAAACTTGGAAACATGACTATGGATGAATATGAGAGAAAGTTATTGGAACTTCTCAGGTATGTGAGCTTCATCAGAGTTGAGAAGGTCAAAATTCATAGGTTCCTGAGTGAACTTCCATCCTTCTACAAGGATAATTTTTAGTTTGTTGAGCCTAATAATTTAGAATAAGCCGTAAGAAAGGAAAAGTATTTGTATGAGTAGACAGAGGAAGGCCAACTTTCCAAAGGGCCTAGGTTGACAAGAAGAAATGAAATATGGATCAAAGGAATAAATGAGTCAAGCCACCTTTCATAAGGAATAGTTATCAAGCACATCAACAAGGGAAACCATCTCAAGGTAATAAAAAAATGATAGATTCCTTAGGAAACAGGCTAAGAAAACAACCGTATTGGGGATGTGAAGGAGATCACATGTATAAATATTTTGCTCATTGAGGAGATAAGATGAATACTATGCATAACATCAAGCAAGAGGAGACAATAGAGGATGTGGACAAAAACATGCCAAGGATCTATGCATCCTTGGACAATATACAAATAGAGTATCAATCCCACATGATTGACGTAGAAGGTAAGATTGACAATAAACCCATAGCTATTTTAATTGATTCTAGAGTTAGTCATAATATATAGATCCAAAGCTATTTTAAAGATTTAAATTGAATAAATGTGAGCATGAAAAGTCTTGGTTAGTTCAACTAGCTATTGGAACCAAGGGAATAATTAATGAGCTTGTTAAATAATGCCTTATAAACATGAATGAAATTAACACTAAGGAAGGTTTGAACATCATACCACTCGGGTCTTATGGATTCTTGATTGGTATGGATTGGCTAGAAAAGCATCCTACTGTTTTAGATTATTATAACAAGGTTTTCACATGTCTTGAGGAATAAGGGAATTCAAGGACAATACAAGGTATTCCAAGGCCTATATTCATTCGAGCGATTTCAACATTGCAGCTAAAAATAAGTTTTGGAAAAGGGTGCCAGATATATGTAGCCCATATGGAAGAGCCAATGAAGGATAAGGACTGAAGTCTTGAAGATTATCTAGTATCAAAAGAATATGAAGATGTATTTGAGGAGTTGGTAGGATTTCTTCCAAAGAGGGGTATATATTTCTCTATTGACTTAATGCTTGGAGCTACCCAAATATCTAAGAATCCGTATGGAATGATCACACCAAAGCTAAAAGAGTTGCAAATGCATTTTAGGTGAAGAGTTATTAAAGAAAGGGCACATACACCCATGTGTTTCTTCTTGGGGTTCCCTAGTCCTTTTTGTTAAGAAAAAACATGGAACACTAAGGTTATGTATTGACTTCAAACAACTGAACAAGGTCACAACCAAGAACAAATATCCTTTTCCAAGGATTGATGATATTTTTGATCAGCTGAAAGGAGAAAAAGTATTATCCAATATTTACTTGAGGTCAGGTTATCATCGAGTGAGAATCAAAGAAAATGATACTATTAAAACAACCTTTTAGACAAGGTATGGACACTACGAATTTGTGGTGGTGCCTTTTGGGTTGACAAATGCACTCGCTACATTTATGTGTCTGATGAATGTGGTGTTCAGATATTTCTTGGAAAAGTTTGTCATTGTGTTCTTGGATGATGTTATTATATATTCCAAGGAAGAGGAGGAGCATGATAAACATTTGAGGATGGTGCTACAAGTATTGAGAGAGCACCAATTGTATGTCAAATCGAGTAAACACACTTTTTATCAAAAGCAAATCCATTATTTGGGTAATATTGTTTCAGAAGATGGCACAATAGTGGATCCAATAAATATTTAAGCAATCAAGGGTTGGCCAACACCAACAAACATTTCAGAGGTTAGATCATTTATGGGTCTAGCTAGTTAATACATGAGATTCCTTGTGGGATTCTCTAATATTGCACACCCAATAACATGTTTGAAAAAGAAAGAAATAAAAATTGAATGGAGTGCCAAGTGTGAAGAAAATTTCCAATGCTTAAAATATTTATTAACCAGTGCACCTATTTTGAAAGTTGCAGATCCAGATGAGGATTTTGTTTTGTGCACATATGCATGCAAGGAAAGGCTTGGTGGAGTCCTTATGCAAAATGAGCATGTAATTTGTTATGAGTCTAGAAAATTGAAGGAGCATGAAATAAATTATGCTACACATGAATTAGAGTTGACATCCATAGTACATGCCTTAAGTACGTGGAGGCATTACCTCATGGGAAAAAAAATGAATTAAGGATAGACCATAGTGGTATGAAATATTTGTTTGAACATTTAACACTAAATGCTAGACAAACTAGATGGCTGGAATTTCTTAGAGAATATTACTTTGATACTAAGAACACAAAAGGAAAAGAGAACAAGGTGGCTAATGCGCTCAACAGAAGGGTGCGTAAAATGCATGCTACAACCATTAGTATGTACATGGCAAATTTAAAATATAGAATTCTAGAGGTTGTAACATAGATAAACATTATGTGCAAGTTATAGAAAGCTTACAACATAATGATATACATCGGAAATATAAGGATTACAAGTTGGAAGGGGATGGAATCCTCTTATTTTGGAACAAAGTTTATGTTCCCATTTCTTGATAATTGAGAAATTTAGTTCTAAATGAGATGAATAATGTGCCATACGTTGGACATCCAAGATATCCAAAAACTATTATAGCTGTAAGGGGCCAATATTTTTGGCTTGGTATGAAGAAAGATGTCACTGATTATTTTTCTAGATCATGGAGTGTCAGAAGGTAAAGGCTGAGCATAGACATCCAACGATATTATTGCATCCATTTCCCATTCTTGAATGAAAATGGGAATTTGTTACTATATATTTCATTACCAAATTTCTTAGGACATGAAGGAAACATGATTCCATCATGGTAGTGGTGGAGAAAATTGTTAAGTCTACACATTTCATTCATGTGAAAATAACTCATAAGGCAACCAATTGCAGAAATTTATATCAGAGAAATTGCTAGGCTACATGGTGTGCCTAAGGCACTAGTTTCAGACTGAGATCCCAAGTTCACTTCCAATTTTTGGAAGGGGTTGTTTAAGGGATTTGAGACAAATTTGAATTTTAGTACAACATATCACCCATATTCAGATGGGAAGACAAAGATAATTAATCGAATAATTGAGGATATTTTGAGAATATATGTAATGGACAAGACTTCTAGGTGGGAGGACTATATCCATTTTGTTGAGTTTGCCTACAATAATGGGTATCATGAATCATTGATGATGAGCCCTTTTGAAGCATTATATGGAAAAAAATACAACACACCAGTCCATTGGGATGACCCAATAGATAGACCCATGATTGGGTCGGAGTCGCTAAAGAAAATTGAAGAAAAGATGATAAAGATCATGCATAATTTGAAAGTTGCACAAGATAGGTAAAATAGTTACATAGACAAAAGAAGAAAACAAAGAATTCAAAGTGGGAGAGAACATGTTTTTAAAAGTTAAAGTCAAGAGACGCTTGTTGAAATTGGGAAGTTTCCCAAAGTTGGAAGCAAGGTATTGTGGGCCTTTTGAGGTATTACAAAAGATAGGACCAGTTGCATGCTAGCATTACCCACATCCATGAGAATTCATAACGTGTTCCTTGAGTCTTTATTGAAAAAGTATGTACCTGATCCTAATCATGTGATTGATTGGAATGTGATCCAGGTGGAACATAAAGGGGATTTCTGGGTGGAAACAATGCACATCTTGGATTGTAAAGTCAAAGTGCTCAGGAAAAAATCCACCATCTTGGTAAAGTTTCAATGGACCTACTATGGTCTTGAAGATGCTACATAGGAGAAAAAGGAAGCCATGTGGGAAGCATACCCACAAATTTTTCCAAAATTTGAAGAAAAATGAATGTACATTTATACATACGCGAATGAAGACTCCATTTTGAAAGCTGGAGTTCTTGGAACCAACATTATGATATTTACTATCTAGCCAATGTGTGGGTTTAGGGGAATTATCAAGTATTCTAATGTAATGTTTTTATATATGTCAATGTGTAAACTGTATGGTTATGTGCACCGAGGACAATGCAATTTATAGGGGGAGGGTATTGTAACATCCCCGTTTTCAAACCCTAAACTAGCGATGCATATTGTAAATGTAATGTATAGACAAGAGCCAAAGCGATGTAATATGTAAATGATGTAAACTTAATATGTTGAATAAAATGTATCTCCAGCTACAAAGGGACATATACGAATATTTGGGGGCTATATATCCACAAGAGAGGGAAGGGGTCCAAGGGGGAGAGTTTACATGTGTTTATTAAACCCAAACCATTTTTTTCTAAATTATCCTTATCATGAACCTTCCATTAGTTGTTGAGTGTTCTAGAGCCCAATAATTGAATTCATGTAAAAGGGTTGGTGTGAGAGTCACTTCCCATAGTTATTGAGAGCATGGGGGATGAGTAACATCAGTTTGGGGAAGAGTGCTAGTCAATAAAGCAAGAGAAATAAGAGAAATTTGTATGGGTAGGAGACCATATTTGGAGATTCACGTTTTTGTCATAGAGAGAAATTTTTACATGGAGTTTTCTAGAAAACAATGGAGTTTTGAGTGCTGAATATTGAAGGTAGTTATTTTGGGAAAGTTTTGAAGTTGTTTGGTGTTGGAAATTTATGGATAAAGAGACCGTGTTCCTGGAAGTAACATGTTGTTTGAAATTCACCAAGGAAGCACATGTTTTGCTACTAGGTGAATTCCTGTTTGTAGTTGTAGAATTCCCTAGGTCCTAGCAAGTAGATTTCCTATCCAACCTATGCTAGAAACCCTGGAGGGGAGTGGAAAGGCCCGAGGGACTGTGAGAAGTGAAGGGGGATTCCATACCTTGGGCTATGTAGGTTGCGGGGAACAGAGTTGGTGGACTGAAATTTGTTGTGAGAAATGAGTACTATTGAGAGGGGGGCATTATCCAACCTTAGAGACCACCGTCTCTTATGGATTCATAGCCCCAGCTCAGAGATGGATGGCTGTTGAGATATGGAACAACACACCTATGGTGGGAGGAATGCCTGTCCTCTATAGTGATCTGCATACTTTCTTATGATAAGTGTTCTTATTTGTTGTGTTCATTTATGTGAAATGCTGATATATTTGTTGTGAAATTTACTCCAAGTTATCTTCGTTAAATGCTACTTGTTGTGAGAAGAATGATGCATTCAAATATCTATTTGTGGTTGAATTTTGCTGTATGTTATTTAGTTGTTGTTGTGCATAGTGAAAGTAGTCGCACTTATGTTTTTAAGTAACATATACAGTTGCATGAGCTTGAATGTCATGTTGTGTTTTATTTCCACAATTAGAATTGGTATCATAAATTTTGTTTGGGTTGTTTTAGAAAGTGAAGTGACCTAGCTTGGGGCTAGGTATGTTACAGTTTTGATCGGGTTTGTGATAAACCTTGTTACAATGGGAAATTTGTGGTATCAATTTTTGTGGTGAAAAAAAATGGTGAGCAATTCAAAAATAGAGATCAAAACATTTAATGGGAAAAGTTTTGAGTCGTGGAATCTCAATATGGAAGATATTTTGGTAGACAAAGATCAATGGGTCACTGTAGATACAAGTATTTCACCTACGAGAATGTCAACAAAATACTAGAAAAATTTGGATCTGAAGTCAAAGAGCATAATTTGATTATGTCTCTCAGAGCCAATATTACTGATTGTGTCAGGAGAATATACAACCGAGGAATTATGAAATAAGTTAGGGGATTTCTATCAGTCTAAGTCTCTGGTAAATTTTTTTTTCCCATGGAAGAAGTTGTACAACCTGAGGATGAAAGATGGAAACTCGGTAATAGAGACTTTGAATTCCTTCAATACCGTGGTAAGTCATTTATTGTTTGTTGATATTAAGATTTTTGTTGACGATAAGTGTATCAATTTATTGTGCTCTTTACCAAACTCATGGGATAGTCTGGTTGCGGCCATAGGCAATAATGAAACTACTTTAATTTTCAATGATGTGGTATCATCCTTGTTGTCGGAGGAGACAAGGAAGAAAAACATGGAAATCCAGAGCACAAATTCCTTATTTTTAAGAGGACGCTCCCAGGAAAGAAATAAAAATAAGTCATCAATTGGGGGATTTAAATCTAGTGGAATATCTAAATCTCTAGGAAAATTCATAAAGGTATGATAGAGATATGGAAAAGATCGAAATTACAAGAAACAATGTGGATCCAAAAGTGTTGAGAGTGGGAAGGGATATGATGATTCCCATTTTACAGAAGCAAAAACCTTCGTAGATGAAGTAGGGGATGTGTGCTTAGATTATTTTTATAGCCTTAATTTCCACTGTACAGGGCCATAAGGGAATACATCAAAAGATGAAATCCAAGACACAAATATAGATTAATATTTAGGTCACTTTTGTAGGGTGTCATTTTTCATACATGGATAACAAGCGATACATCACCGATCAACTATAGTACAAACTACAATACCCTCTGTAACCTTCTAGATTCATGGAGTTTCAAAGAAGAAAGCGAGGGATGAGTTGGTTATTTGTGGCATGATCCTTGGAACTCATATCATTCAAGTATCCATTGGTTTCTAGAATATCTATAATCTCTCCTAAGCCTCTTCCAAGGATCTATATAAAGAAGGAAAATATTGAGCACGAGGAGGAAGAATCATTTACATATACATGCTGCTAAAATTTAGAGGTGCTTCTCCATATACATTAGTTGCATTCAGGTTTCCTATCTTGGTTGAAGAGATGAGGAGGATCAAGGAGAAAGGGAAAAAGAGGAATGCAACTACACCAAGAGGTAATTGTATTTATGTATTTCCATTATTTAGATTAATATACCATTGCTTTTCCCCTACGATTGTTTTTCTTTCATGCATAAATGTTTAGATATGATTTGTTTGTTATAGATCATGTTAGATCCAAGATTGATCTAGGATTCTAACACTAGGAAGAGAAGTAGAAAGGATTTTCTTGTATTTTATGTGCAAGAAGCTAGAGCTAAAAATTCAGGACTGCAACAACCAATATATATGAAGGACAACCTTTAGGAAAAGGTATTCTCTTTCCAACACTTATTAGCTTAATTACGAATCCATTTGTTTGAGTATAAATGAAATCCATATAATTCTATCCCTCTGTCTATGTAGGATAAGTAGGTAGATCCTAAGGATATATTACTATCCACCTATGATATTTTCTCCATAACAGAACTAACGACTCCACTAGGGATCAAACCCAAAATCTTTGGTTTCACAAAGGGTGACTTGGTATTGGTTTATGATCAAGACCCTATATTTTTCTAGGAACTGGTACGAAGCTTGTCTTTTGTGTGCAGGAAATAGGTTTTCCAAGATCAGAATGAACCAACTC
>ML821230.1:295194-317399 GCA_009831015.1 Picea engelmannii
TAAGCTTTCTCACCCTCATCTTTGCCTCAAAGGCACAGCTATTTTCCCCATAGGCACACACACATGCGCACCTGTTTACCCCACAGGTGTGCATTCAATGTGCCCCTGTTCACTACACAGTTGTGCACTCATGCGCAACTGTCATCAACACAGCTGCACACATATGCGCGGATGTGTTTCGGACAGACATGCACCCCATGCAGGCCTGTTTTCCCAAATAGCATGCCCCCCCTACGAGGATGTGTCCATTACAGCTGCGCATTTGTGCACAGGTCGCCATCGATCGCTCGCGCACTTGGGGGGCCACAACCCTAAAAATTCACCGTACGACCATCCGTACGGTCCTACCCAAAAATTGACACCTAACTATTGTACAGGAGGATGAGACCACTAACCTGACTCTAGCACCTCTTGGATCGGCTTCCTCGCACTCCTGGAATCTCTGAATCTACTCTGCAATCTCCTCTCTCACAACTATAGAAGCAAATACAAATGAGGTGGTAATGTGGGCCCCACAGCTATATATAGTCCATTTTTCCAGACTTCCAGACTCAATTATGGGAGCTCCGAGCGTCCATTTTTCGATCCGTCTTCAGCCATGGGATCAACACCTCATCATCTACATCAAGACAGTCCCTGGGATATTTTTCATCCTTAGCCCCCGTGGAGCCATTTTTCCATACCCATGCTCATGTTCAAAATTATCAAATAAAGGGTTATATGTTCGATTATCTTCAGATATCGTTCATGTTGGGTATTTGGTTGTCATGTGTGCAAGTACTTGGTCATCACACACCAGCGTGACCCCTTCGGGTATATAATCAAAACTAGCATGTAATCATTTCCTCTGAATCTCAATTGCATCTCCAGTCACACCCTCTAAAATTTTCCTTTAGGGTCCCTATATCCGGCTCTGCAGTACCGTCACCTCCACTGCATTTTGGGTGTTGTCACCCAGTAGCACTCTCCCCCACATGAGTTGTCCCATTCATAGCCCCCCTTGGCACTTTGACACTCATGTTGTTTTCAACATTTAGGGATGGGAGTCTCGATAGTCTTACATCATGTCGCGAATCAGCCACATACTCCTTATCCTCATTTTTCTAGCCAACCCAACGGACTCCCAGGGAACTTCCTCATGGTTTTGTTTTGAATGCACTCCCACAACATCATTTACCATCCATTTCATCCACCATCGGTTTTCCCATCTTCAGATTTCCCTCCATACATTTCCCTACTACAGAAACCCCCCTATGGGGCCCCAACCCCCCACTTATTTTTTAACCAACTTGCGCCATCCTCAGTCCAAGCCATCTCACACTGGGGCACGTGTTTTTGTATCTGCATTATTATCCCCAATGATTTCTTAATTATTTTTGTAACTAAGCCATTGTTTCAGCATTCTACATAGCTTTTTGTCGTCACCTTTGGAGACCTTCTTCCTTTTTGGAAAACTCAACCCATGTTGCCCTTGGTTGGGGAATTCCTTATCACCTACCCTTGTTGACATCGTCCATAAACTTTGAGTATCCCACAAGCCACCTACCTCTGCTCTCTGAGTTTGTTCACTTTGTCCCGCCTCTGGCACAACTTATCCCACGTCTTGTTGTCCCCCTGACACCCGACCTAGTTGAACGGTTTCATCCACTTATACTTCGTATATTTTCCCAACCAAGGGAAGTCTTGAGTCTCCACGCATCTTGACTTCATTCATGTACCTCCTCAGTTCCTGACCTCACCTAGTGGATTTCATAAAACCCTTTGCTTCTTGGAGTCGCGTCTCCCTTTTTGTCGACATCAGCACAATTTCCAAAAGGGAGACAGTATCTTGACTCTCATTATCTTTACAATGAGAAGTCTCGGATGGCACAGGGAGAACCATCATTGCTCTCTATTGTCATTGACCCCAATAACATTCAACTTCAACACTTTCTCATGTTACGGTGGGTCTTAGTTTACGACTATTGCAGTTGTTTTTTATATTTGTCGAAGACCTATGAACTTTGTTGGGCTATCAATGCCCACAGAATCCATGATACTTCTTACAGGTGTCATTGCCTATTGTTCAGAGTATGTTCCTCATCATATTTTTCCTCTATCTTTTTCAAAACCACCCTTGAGGGCGCTGCAGTTGTCTACATCAACATACAGTTTCAGTTACTGTACAACACCCTTTTTTGAGTTACATGACATGAGCATGGGGCATGCCTGCCTCGTTTGTACACAATTTGTTTTCCACACCTTGCGAAAGGTTGGGTCCTACAGGTTCCCTTCTCCCTCCACCGGGTCACTCTTGATACTCTCACTATCGCTCTTTCTTACAACAGTACTCTCAGTAGAAGAAACATTGATGAATTTCAGCTATCTGTATGCTCCTAACCTCATCCATCAGGGGGCATCTGTTATCACTGAAATTTCGTCTGCAAATGGTTACAAGAATCCAACATCTTCAAACAGCTATGAGTCCACCCATGGAACAAAATTACCAAAAAATTACCCTATGAAATGGTTGTAACCCTCGCAAGGAATTCCATCAGGGGAAAACCCCTTCTCAAGTCAATACAACTCGATGCAAGGGGATTTCCCTTCGCAAGCAATGCTAGCAGGAAGAAACCCTTCTTTCTCTTATAGAAACCAGATGGGTGGAGGTTTTCCTCCTTATAACTAGGGACTTCAAGGTTTTAGTCAAAACCATGGCCCATCAGTAAGCTCTTCCTGGAAATCTGGTGTCAATAATAATCCAAGGTATCATTTTCTGGCTACTAGTCAACCTGGGAGTTCCAACCCCACTAGTTGGAATTCTGGGCCTCGGTCGAGGCTTCCATTTCTATAAATGTTAAACTTTCTATACCTAACTGGCCTCCGGTCCCCACTAAGCTACCTTCGTACATCCAAAAATTTGAAGGTGAATCTGGTGAGGATCTAGGTGACCATGTGATGACCTTTCACTTATGGTGTTCACATAATTTTCTTAATGATGATTCCATCTGGCTTCATCTCTTCCAATGTACTCTTATGGGAATTTCAGCAAAATGCTACATTAAGCTTCAGGGATCTACATTTCACACTTTCCATGATCTCACCTTGGTTTTTCTAAACCACTTCCATCTTCTTGTTCGGTATGATGTCAGCATCGATCTCATGTCTATGCTTGAGAAGGATAAAGCAACCCACATCTTGGATCATATACAATAGTGGTGAAGGAATACGAGGATGATCAAAGATAAGATCCCTCCTAATTTCCTTTTGGAATGGTTCTTAAAGTCCTTATTTCCTTTCATCTCCAAGGATGTGTCTACATCAGGAGTATCCTCAGAGGAGGAGGAAATTTTTAGGGCCCAATAATTAGATCTGATCTACTCCAAATATGGGATTCTTTATTACATAATACCATATGCACCATGACCGGGCACTAACATGTTGAAAGAGAAGTTTGGACCACATGTTGACGGCATTGTTGGTTTCGTCAAGAGAACTATCAAAGAACTAGTGATGAACCAGATGAAACAGATGATGATTCATCCATAAGTAGTAAGTCAAGGTACAACTTTTACCATTTACACCATCCAATTGTTCAATGTACACACTATGCAGTCGATGACCCCGAAGGGTAACCAAGAACCTGGAGGGAAGAAAAAGAGTAAAGATAAGAAAGATGGAGAAAATAACAATAAAAATGTTAAATTTGATGTGAATGTTGGGGGAGCCAAGAAGGAAAAGAAAAAAGGGAAGCTTCCTTGTAAAATTTGCAATGAGTATCACCTTACTCATCAATACCCCAATATGGAAGAGGCTTAATGCATGATGGCACAGCAAGATCTTGTTGAGCTAAAGAACCCATTCCCACAATGACAGAATATGCAGGCGGGCTCTTCCACTAGAAATCTGCAAGGGGGAACCCAAAATACACCCTTGTCAAATGGAACTATGTTGTTAATCAATATAGTAAATGTGACGAAGGAGATTGATCTGTAGACCAATACCTACAATTATGGTAACCCTGAGTTGGCATCTAAAGGGAAAGAAACTTATGATACCTAGAATTCTCTACATATAGAGAAACTTGGGGGGCAATAATGCCACGCATACCAAAGGTGCGTACAAGATTTCATCACACAACCCAAATGCTTGAGTAGCACCCAACTATTCCATCATTGAGGACTTATCTCAGAATCCATGTGCAATTTTATCCCTTGAGGTGCTTCAAAGTTTCCCTATGCAACGAGTTGCATTGTTGTCCACTATAGGAGATATTGACTCCTTGAGTTAGCTTGTTATCAAATTCGACACCGCAGATGTGAAGCCTCATTTACCTTATCACATATCCTTCCAAATCAATGTCATGTATTCAAATAACATTATTGGAAGGACTATTGTCGATGAAGGTGCTTCGACATGTGTAATGTCGTTGTCTTGTTGTAAATCCATTGGCTCTCCTGAGCTCGCTCTATATCCTATGCTATTAACCACATTTTATGGACTTTGTTTAGGCCACACAGTCATATTTCCTCCTTCCCCGTCCAGTTAGGGGGGAAGACCATTGCAATAGAGGTGGAAGTGGTTGATTCTCCCCTTGAATATAACCTTTTTATAGGTAGGAGTTGGACTTATGCGATGATGAAATTTTTCTCATTTATTTTTTGAGTCATTTGCTTCCCTCATGAAGGGAAGATAGTAATTATAGACCAAGTGTCGTTGACCCTCTTTGACTCGATGGAGAATCTGGGATCTACGGTCCCATTGGTCAAAAAACTCTCAGACGTAAAGTGGGAGCATTGGTGTTGCAATGTGACCTTCTCTCATGGGAACCTTCAATTTCCCAGCACCAGTTTCGTATATTTGTGCTACCTCGATTGGCTACCAAAAATCAAGCCCCTCGATCCCTATCATACGAGTTGGTTCATTCTGATCTTGGAAAACCTATTTCCTGCACACAAAAGACAAGCTTCGTACCAGTTCCTAGAAAAATATAGGGTCTTGATCATAAACCAATACCAAGTCACCCTTTGTGAAACCAAAGATTTTGGGTTTGATCCCTAGTGGAGTCGTTAGTTCTGTTATGGAGAAAATATCATAGGTGGATAGTAATATATCCTTAGGATCTACCTACTTATCCTACATAGACAGAGGGATAGAATTATATGGATTTCATTTATACTCAAACAAATGGATTCGTAATTAAGCTAATAAGTGTTGGAAAGAGAATACCTTTTCCTAAAGGTTGTCCTTCATATATATTGGTTGTTGCAGTCCTGAATTTTTAGCTCTAGCTTCTTGCACATAAAATACAAGAAAATCCTTTCTACTTCTCTTCCTAGTGTTAGAATCCTAGATCAATCTTGGATCTAACATGATCTATAACAAACAAATCATATCTAAACATTTATGCATGAAAGAAAAACAATCGTAGGGGAAAAGCAATGGTATATTAATCTAAATAATGGAAATACATAAATACAATTACCTCTTGGTGTAGTTGCATTCCTCTTTTTCCCTTTCTCCTTGATCCTCCTCATCTCTTCAACCAAGATAGGAAACCTGAATGCAACTAATGTATATGGAGAAGCACCTCTAAATTTTAGCAGCATGTATATGTAAATGATTCTTCCTCCTCGTGCTCAATATTTTCCTTCTTTATATAGATCCTTGGAAGAGGCTTAGGAGAGATTATAGATATTCTAGAAACCAATGGATACTTGAATGATATGAGTTCCAAGGATCATGCCACAAATAACCAACTCATCCCTCGCTTTCTTCTTTGAAACTCCATGAATCTAGAAGGTTACAGAGGGTATTGTAGTTTGTACTATAGTTGATCGGTGATGTATCGCTTGTTATCCATGTATGAAAAATGACACCCTACAAAAGTGACCTAAATATTAATCTATATTTGTGTCTTGGATTTCATCTTTTGATGTATTCCCTTATGGCCCTGTACAGTGGAAATTAAGGCTATAAAAATAATCTAAGCACACATCCCCTACTTCATCTACGAAGGTTTTTGCTTCTGTAAAATGGGAATCATCATATCCCTTCCCACTCTCAACACTTTTGGATCCACATTGTTTCTTGTAATTTCGATCTTTTCCATATCTCTATCATACCTTTATGAATTTTCCTAGAGATTTAGATATTCCACTAGATTTAAATCCCCCAATTGATGACTTATTTTTATTTCTTTCCTGGGAGCGTCCTCTTAAAAATAAGGAATTTGTGCTCTGGATTTCCATGTTTTTCTTCCTTGTCTCCTCCGACAACAAGGATGATACCACATCATTGAAAATTAAAGTAGTTTCATTATTGCCTATGGCCGCAACCAGACTATCCCATGAGTTTGGTAAAGAGCACAATAAATTGATACACTTATCGTCAACAAAAATCTTAATATCAACAAACAATAAATGACTTACCACGGTATTGAAGGAATTCAAAGTCTCTATTACCGAGTTTCCATCTTTCATCCTCAGGTTGTACAACTTCTTCCATGGGAAAAAAAAATTTACCAGAGACTTAGACTGATAGAAATCCCCTAACTTATTTCATAATTCCTCGGTTGTATATTCTCCTGACACAATCAGTAATATTGGCTCTGAGAGACATAATCAAATTATGCTCTTTGACTTCAGATCCAAATTTTTCTAGTATTTTGTTGACATTCTCGTAGGTGAAATACTTGTATCTACAGTGACCCATTGATCTTTGTCTACCAAAATATCTTCCATATTGAGATTCCACGACTCAAAACTTTTCCCATTAAATGTTTTGATCTCTATTTTTGAATTGCTCACCATTTTTTTTCACCACAAAAATTGATACCACAAATTTCCCATTGTAACAAGGTTTATCACAAACCCGATCAAAACTGTAACATACCTAGCCCCAAGCTAGGTCACTTCACTTTCTAAAACAACCCAAACAAAATTTATGATACCAATTCTAATTGTGGAAATAAAACACAACATGACATTCAAGCTCATGCAACTGTATATGTTACTTAAAAACATAAGTGCGACTACTTTCACTATGCACAACAACAACTAAATAACATACAGCAAAATTCAACCACAAATAGATATTTGAATGCATCATTCTTCTCACAACAAGTAGCATTTAACGAAGATAACTTGGAGTAAATTTCACAACAAATATATCAGCATTTCACATAAATGAACACAACAAATAAGAACACTTATCATAAGAAAGTATGCAGATCACTATAGAGGACAGGCATTCCTCCCACCATAGGTGTGTTGTTCCATATCTCAACAGCCATCCATCTCTGAGCTGGGGCTATGAATCCATAAGAGACGGTGGTCTCTAAGGTTGGATAATGCCCCCCTCTCAATAGTACTCATTTCTCACAACAAATTTCAGTCCACCAACTCTGTTCCCCGCAACCTACATAGCCCAAGGTATGGAATCCCCCTTCACTTCTCACAGTCCCTCGGGCCTTTCCACTCCCCTCCAGGGTTTCTAGCATAGGTTGGATAGGAAATCTACTTGCTAGGACCTAGGGAATTCTACAACTACAAACAGGAATTCACCTAGTAGCAAAACATGTGCTTCCTTGGTGAATTTCAAACAACATGTTACTTCCAGGAACACGGTCTCTTTATCCATAAATTTCCAACACCAAACAACTTCAAAACTTTCCCAAAATAACTACCTTCAATATTCAGCACTCAAAACTCCATTGTTTTCTAGAAAACTCCATGTAAAAATTTCTCTCTATGACAAAAACGTGAATCTCCAAATATGGTCTCCTACCCATACAAATTTCTCTTATTTCTCTTGCTTTATTGACTAGCACTCTTCCCCAAACTGATGTTACTCATCCCCCATGCTCTCAATAACTATGGGAAGTGACTCTCACACCAACCCTTTTACATGAATTCAATTATTGGGCTCTAGAACACTCAACAACTAATGGAAGGTTCATGATAAGGATAATTTAGAAAAAAATGGTTTGGGTTTAATAAACACATGTAAACTCTCCCCCTTGGACCCCTTCCCTCTCTTGTGGATATATAGCCCCCAAATATTCGTATATGTCCCTTTGTAGCTGGAGATACATTTTATTCAACATATTAAGTTTACATCATTTACATATTACATCGCTTTGGCTCTTGTCTATACATTACATTTACAATATGCATCGCTAGTTTAGGGTTTGAAAACGGGGATGTTACAATACCCTCCCCCTATAAATTGCATTGTCCTCGGTGCACATAACCATACAGTTTACACATTGACATATATAAAAACATTACATTAGAATACTTGATAATTCCCCTAAACCCACACATTGGCTAGATAGTAAATATCATAATGTTGGTTCCAAGAACTCCAGCTTTCAAAATGGAGTCTTCATTCGCGTATGTATAAATGTACATTCATTTTTCTTCAAATTTTGGAAAAATTTGTGGGTATGCTTCCCACATGGCTTCCTTTTTCTCCTATGTAGCATCTTCAAGACCATAGTAGGTCCATTGAAACTTTACCAAGATGGTGGATTTTTTCCTGAGCACTTTGACTTTACAATCCAAGATGTGCATTGTTTCCACCCAGAAATCCCCTTTATGTTCCACCTGGATCACATTCCAATCAATCACATGATTAGGATCAGGTACATACTTTTTCAATAAAGACTCAAGGAACACGTTATGAATTCTCATGGATGTGGGTAATGCTAGCATGCAACTGGTCCTATCTTTTGTAATACCTCAAAAGGCCCACAATACCTTGCTTCCAACTTTGGGAAACTTCCCAATTTCAACAAGCGTCTCTTGACTTTAACTTTTAAAAACATGTTCTCTCCCACTTTGAATTCTTTGTTTTCTTCTTTTGTCTATGTAACTATTTTACCTATCTTGTGCAACTTTCAAATTATGCATGATCTTTATCATCTTTTCTTCAATTTTCTTTAGCGACTCCGACCCAATCATGGGTCTATCTATTGGGTCATCCCAATGGACTGGTGTGTTGTATTTTTTTCCATATAATGCTTCAAAAGGGCTCATCATCAATGATTCATGATACCCATTATTGTAGGCAAACTCAACAAAATGGATATAGTCCTCCCACCTAGAAGTCTTGTCCATTACATATATTCTCAAAATATCCTCAATTATTCGATTAATTATCTTTGTCTTCCCATCTGAATATGGGTGATATGTTGTACTAAAATTCAAATTTGTCTCAAATCCCTTAAACAACCCCTTCCAAAAATTGGAAGTGAACTTGGGATCTCAGTCTGAAACTAGTGCCTTAGGCACACCATGTAGCCTAGCAATTTCTCTGATATAAATTTCTGCAATTGGTTGCCTTATGAGTTATTTTCACATGAATGAAATGTGTAGACTTAACAATTTTCTCCACCACTACCATGATGGAATCATGTTTCCTTCATGTCCTAAGAAATTTGGTAATGAAATATATAGTAACAAATTCCCATTTTCATTCAAGAATGGGAAATGGATGCAATAATATCGTTGGATGTCTATGCTCAGCCTTTACCTTCTGACACTCCATGATCTAGAAAAATAATCAGTGACATCTTTCTTCATACCAAGCCAAAAATATTGGCCCCTTACAGCTATAATAGTTTTTGGATATCTTGGATGTCCAACGTATGGCACATTATTCATCTCATTTAGAACTAAATTTCTCAATTATCAAGAAATGGGAACATAAACTTTGTTCCAAAATAAGAGGATTCCATCCCCTTCCAACTTGTAATCCTTATATTTCCGATGTATATCATTATGTTGTAAGCTTTCTATAACTTGCACATAATGTTTATCTATGTTACAACCTCTAGAATTCTATATTTTAAATTTGCCATGTACATACTAATGGTTGTAGCATGCATTTTACGCACCCTTCTGTTGAGCGCATTAGCCACCTTGTTCTCTTTTCCTTTTGTGTTCTTAGTATCAAAGTAATATTCTCTAAGAAATTCCAGCCATCTAGTTTGTCTAGCATTTAGTGTTAAATGTTCAAACAAATATTTCATACCACTATGGTCTATCCTTAATTCATTTTTTTTCCCATGAGGTAATGCCTCCACGTACTTAAGGCATGTACTATGGATGTCAACTCTAATTCATGTGTAGCATAATTTATTTCATGCTCCTTCAATTTTCTAGACTCATAACAAATTACATGCTCATTTTGCATAAGGACTCCACCAAGCCTTTCCTTGCATGCATATGTGCACAAAACAAAATCCTCATCTGGATCTGCAACTTTCAAAATAGGTGCACTGGTTAATAAATATTTTAAGCATTGGAAATTTTCTTCACACTTGGCACTCCATTCAATTTTTATTTCTTTCTTTTTCAAACATGTTATTGGGTGTGCAATATTAGAGAATCCCACAAGGAATCTCATGTATTAACTAGCTAGACCCATAAATGATCTAACCTCTGAAATGTTTGTTGGTGTTGGCCAACCCTTGATTGCTTAAATATTTATTGGATCCACTATTGTGCCATCTTCTGAAACAATATTACCCAAATAATGGATTTGCTTTTGATAAAAAGTGTGTTTACTCGATTTGACATACAATTGGTGCTCTCTCAATACTTGTAGCACCATCCTCAAATGTTTATCATGCTCCTCCTCTTCCTTGGAATATATAATAACATCATCCAAGAACACAATGACAAACTTTTCCAAGAAATATCTGAACACCACATTCATCAGACACATAAATGTAGCGAGTGCATTTGTCAACCCAAAAGGCACCACCACAAATTCGTAGTGTCCATACCTTGTCTAAAAGGTTGTTTTAATAGTATCATTTTCTTTGATTCTCACTCGATGATAACCTGACCTCAAGTAAATATTGGATAATACTTTTTCTCCTTTCAGCTGATCAAAAATATCATCAATCCTTGGAAAAGGATATTTGTTCTTGGTTGTGACCTTGTTCAGTTGTTTGAAGTCAATACATAACCTTAGTGTTCCATGTTTTTTCTTAACAAAAAGGACTAGGGAACCCCAAGAAGAAACACATGGGTGTATGTGCCCTTTCTTTAATAACTCTTCACCTAAAATGCATTTGCAACTCTTTTAGCTTTGGTGTGATCATTCCATACGGATTCTTAGATATTTGGGTAGCTCCAAGCATTAAGTCAATAGAGAAATATATACCCCTCTTTGGAAGAAATCCTACCAACTCCTCAAATACATCTTCATATTCTTTTGATACTAGATAATCTTCAAGACTTCAGTCCTTATCCTTCATTGGCTCTTCCATATGGGCTACATATATCTGGCACCCTTTTCCAAAACTTATTTTTAGCTGCAATGTTGAAATCGCTCGAATGAATATAGGCCTTGGAATACCTTGTATTGTCCTTGAATTCCCTTATTCCTCAAGACATGTGAAAACCTTGTTATAATAATCTAAAACAGTAGGATGCTTTTCTAGCCAATCCATACCAATCAAGAATCCATAAGACCCGAGTGGTATGATGTTCAAACCTTCCTTAGTGTTAATTTCATTCATGTTTATAAGGCATTATTTAACAAGCTCATTAATTATTCCCTTGGTTCCAATAGCTAGTTGAACTAACCAAGACTTTTCATGCTCACATTTATTCAATTTAAATCTTTAAAATAGCTTTGGATCTATATATTATGACTAACTCTAGAATCAATTAAAATAGCTATGGGTTTATTGTCAATCTTACCTTCTACGTCAATCATGTGGGATTGATACTCTATTTGTATATTGTCCAAGGATGCATAGATCCTTGGCATGTTTTTGTCCACATCCTCTATTGTCTCCTCTTGCTTGATGTTATGCATAGTATTCATCTTATCTCCTCAATGAGCAAAATATTTATACATGTGATCTCCTTCACATCCCCAATACGGTTGTTTTCTTAGCCTGTTTCCTAAGGAATCTATCATTTTTTTATTACCTTGAGATGGTTTCCCTTGTTGATGTGCTTGATAACTATTCCTTATGAAAGGTGGCTTGACTCATTTATTCCTTTGATCCATATTTCATTTCTTCTTGTCAACCTAGGCCCTTTGGAAAGTTGGCCTTCCTCTGTCTACTCATACAAATACTTTTCCTTTCTTACGGCTTATTCTAAATTATTAGGCTCAACAAACTAAAAATTATCCTTGTAGAAGGATGGAAGTTCACTCAGGAACCTATGAATTTTGACCTTCTCAACTCTGATGAAGCTCACATACCTGAGAAGTTCCAATAACTTTCTCTCATATTCATCCATAGTCATGTTTCCAAGTTTGAGGTCAAATAACTCTTGTATCTTCTTGTCATAATATTGCTCTGACAAGTATTGTTGTTGAAAATGTTTATTGAACTGCTTCCAAGAAATTATTTTATCATCAAGGTGCTTAACTTTATTTAATTGATCCCACCATGTAGATTTATTTCCTTGAAGGTGGTAGACAGCAATTCTGGATTTTGCATTCGATGAGTAATCATGTAACTGAAAATATTTCCTCATTCCCAGCAACCATGCTTATGCATCTTCTCCTTTATTTTTTTCTCCATCAAAAGATGGAGGCTTGATTTTCCTCAGCTCCCCTTGCAAGCTATCTAACCCGTGTCTCCTTATCTGATGTCTGACTAGAGACATATTTGGGATTCTTGTTGATCTTGAATGTGCATATTCTCTTCTATTCGAGTTACCTAGAGAATGGTGATGTTGATTCATGTTAATACTCCTTGATCGTCTATATCCTACATGATCACCTATCCTATCATGAGATCTAGATGTTTCTACTTGCCTAGCACTAGCTTCTTGCTTTGTGTCTAAATATTTGTTGACTTGCTTCTGTAGTATATTCATTATTTGTAGTATCTCCTCCTGATCTTTCACGATCCTTTAATTATCGGCTCTATAGCTCTAAACTTATCTTTGCATGCTTCTCATAGTTACAAGATCATGACTGTCTCTTCTTCCATTAGAATCGATCTTGACATTACCCATGTTGACATGCAGACCTATGATTTATTCTTCATGGATGTAAGACCCTTATGTATCATGCATATCTCTAGTTCTCATATAGGAACTAAATTCTTATTTCCTGTATCTCTAATTCTATAAGAATGTGCATACAGTAATTGTTGATAGAATTAAGCATATTTCAAAATATTTATTAATTAGATTACATGTCATTCTTCATTTCAAATTATGAAGAATATAAATGCACTATTCCAAAATCTGATTCCTTAAATACATTCTTCTCCAAAACATCTATCCAATGGTTGTATGCATACCTCATTCTGAATTCTAAGCAGAAAGTTACAACATTCACATGTTGCAATCTCTACTTTCTTATTGCTACAGAATTACTTTATTCATTTATGAGAAACTTTTAATGCCCAATTTAAAATTTTGGGTGGAAAGATGTCTTCTCCTCCTAAATACCTTTTTGGTGACTATTAGTTTGCTCAAATTTCAACTCCAATCTTAAAGTTATGGTCCAGAGAAGTTTTGATTGTTTTTCCCCTTTTATCCATGTGTGCTACAGGTGTCTTGTTTCTCTTTTTGCACATTTTTGCATACCCAAATTCTAAATCTAGATCCAAGGATATGTTCTATGGTTCATAATGTTTACATAGAATACTCCTGAGCCCCAAACAGACTTCTAAGCAAGGAGTTATGCCCTCTAGAAGTAATTAGGCGCCAAAATTTCCCCTTCATTATTTCAGTTGTAACTTTCTCATACAAGATTTTTTTTGCGTTCTGAGTATCTCATTGGATAGCTCTCTTCGAGTTCTTTTATTTAAGATACACAACCAAAGTGTACCTTAGTAGTCTTTTTTCACGTGGGTTTTTATTTCCTAAAAATGTCATTTAGGGATTCAAAATCGCCTAGCAAGTTAATGACCTTCAAAAATATGAAAAATTCAGAAATTTTCATATTAAATTGATTATTCTATTTTTATAACAGCCCTTTAAATCTAAGTCATTGATCTCAAATCGGGTGAAATCTGAGTCATTTATCAAATCTCTATCGATGATCGGTCAATCAACGATTCTCACTACTAAACCAAACTTGTCCGTGAATCTCCCCGATACCTGATCATCAACCATCAGTCATTGGTCATTTCTCTTGGAAAAAAATTGCAATACCTTATTAAACCATCCAACTCGATCATTAGTCATTTTTTGTCAGTGATCCCCGACAACTGAAGAAACACTTCTCAGGTACGACCGACCCAGCCCTCGGCCATCGGCCATCCCTGTTGGCTGACGTAGAAACTGCTGACATGGCATGACACATGGATGCTAACATGGAATGACACATAGACTATAACAAGGCATCAGACTGACATATCATGACACATCATCACCCTATTTTCTCCATTGGTCATCGACCATTTCTCTTGGATGACCTAAGCACCTCACCGAATCGACTGACACCCAACCATCAGCCATCGAGGATTTCTCTTTCTTGATCGAAACACATTGTCGAATCGGCCAACACCCAACCATCAGCCATTGGAGATTTTCATTGGATGCAAAATTGGTTGACCCCCGACCATCAACCGTCGGCGATTTTCATTGGCAACCAAAACGCTTTTCAATCTGGTCAACCCAACCATGCATCGTCAGTTATTTCCTTTGGCCAACTCCAACACTTAGAAACATTTTGACTAATCTTTGATTAATACGGGTTGTCAATATATTATTCTAAATGATCTTAATCATCGATCTGTTCCACTTCGAAAACCTCTGAATTGAATCTTGGTCGTTGATCGGCCCCAACCTCCCAATGATTAAAAATGAATCCAGACTGTTCATTTGATCCATTTTTAAAACATCTAAAAATGGATCTTGACCATCGATTTGATCCTTTTTCCAAATGGACAAAAATGAATCATGGTTGTTGATTTTCCAAACCTTAGCAACCTTTGAAATCCTTATAAATTTTTAAATTTATCAAAATGAATCTAGGTCGTCGATCTCGAGAACGAATATGATCTTGATCGTCGATTCTTCAAACTCTCCCAACTCTGTCGACCTCCATTAAAATGTGAATTTTTACCTTGCAAGTCGAATTTAACTTGGCAATGCAGTCGATTGATGCCATTAAACATATTAGACATTTATGAGGGAACTAATTCTCAAATTTTCCCATGATTCTGGGGATTCTCGCTATGTCTCTCCACCATTTTTATCCAAATTCACTTAGACGAAAGTCTGTAACAACTAATTTGCCCAAAATCACATTGGTTCTTAGCCCATATGAGTCCAATGTTGAACCAGTAGCTTCGATACCACTATGTAACATATCGAGCCCCCGGCTAGGTCACGTCACTTGTTGAAATGACCCAAATAATTTTTTTGATATCAATTCTAAATGTGGAAATAAAACACAGCATGACATTCAAGCTCATGCAATTGTCTATGCTACTTAAAAATGTAAATAAAACTACTTTTGTTATGCACAGCAGCAACTAAACAACAAACAGCAACATTCAACCACATAAATAGATATTTGAATGCATCATTATGCTCACAACAAGTAGCATTTAACCAAGATAACTTAGATAAAATTACACAACAACTATATTAGCATTTGACATAAATGAACAAAACAATTAAGAACACTCATCTTAAGAAAGTATGCAACCCATTGAAGAGGAAGAGCATTCCTCCCAACCGTAGGCTTGTTGTTTTGGATCTCAACAGCAAGCCACCCTGAGCTGGGGCTATGAATCCACAAGAGATGGTAGTCCCTAAGGTTGGTTAATGCCCCCCTCTCAACAGTCATTTCTCACAAAAAATTACAGTCCACCATCTCTCTTCTCCTCAACCTGCATAACCCAAGGGACGGAATCCCCGTTCACTTCTCACAGTCCCTCAGGATTTTCCACTCCCCTCCAAGGCTTCTAGCACAAGTTGGATAGGAAATATACTTGTTGGGACCTCAGGAATTCTACAGCTACAAACACAAATTCACCCAGCAGCAAAACGTGTGCTTCCTTGGTGAATTTCAAACAACATGTTACTCCCAGGCACGCAGCCTCTTTCTCCATGAATTTCCAGCTCCATAAAACTTCCAAAATTTCCCACAATAGCTACCTTCGATCTTCATCGTTCAGAAATCCATTGCTGGCCAGAAAACTCCATGTAAAAACTGATCTCTATGCCAAAAATGTGAATCTCTAAATCTGGTCTCCTACCCATACAAATTTCTCTTTTTTCTCTTGTTTTCTTGACTAACACTCTTCTCCAAGATGATTGTACTCAACCCCCGTGCTCTCAATAACTATGAGAAGTGACTCTCACACCAACCCTCTTACATGAATTCAATGATTGGGATCTAGAACACTCAACAGCTAATGAAAGGGTTATGGTAAGGATAATTTAGAAAGAAATGGTTTGGGTTTAATAAACATGGGTAAACTCTCCCCTTTGGACCCCTTCCCTCTCTTGTGGATTCTTAGCCCCTAAATCTATGTTTGTGTCCATATGTAGCTGGCGATACATTTTATTCATTATATTCAATTTACATCATTTACATTTTACATAGCTTTGGCTCTTGATCATACATTACATTTACCATATGCATCGTTAGTTTGGGGTTTGAAAATGGGGATGTTACACAAACCCTTAGCCACAGAGGGATCCCCCTGAAGACAATAATTGATTTGATACCAAATGTTAGCTCTAAACATTTTACATTAATTCAATGCGCACACATATTCTTAACATAGAAAAGACAACAATTGCAATCACACATATGCACAGAGATTTATCCTGGAAAACCCAACCAAGAAAAGAAATAACCTATTTTATATCTGCACCTCTATTTCTATTCATTATCCAACTTCGTTGTTTACAATAATATATAGGATCATGCGGCATCCAAAGAATCCCTAATATTCCATTGACCCAGATTAAATCACGACCTTAATTCCTTAACTGGAATTAGAAAACCATGGGATGAAATACCATGCACCACTAAACTACCCAAGGAAAAACATTGACCTCACCAAAGGAGAAAGACCACCCAAAAAATTTGGCGAATAAACCCCCCCCAAAAAAAAATCACAGGCTCTACCCTCGAAACCCCTAATAGGGGGACCCACAATCGTGCAAATAATATAACACATACCCAACATTCTCCCACTTGTTCATATGTTTTTTGGTTGGTTATGCTAAATGGACCCTCACATTTTCATTGGCCTCTCATCTGCCCCAAGATCTGTAAACCTTTTGCATTCCAAATCATCGTTCACCTACCTTCACGGAGACCTAACCTAGTGTTGATCTAAAAGATTGTGTTAAGGTCTTTAAGATAGTTACATTACGAGGATAAATCGCCCTATGTTTTTAAAGAGGTGGTACTCCTCTATGTTTAAATAAAATAAAATAATATAATAAGTTCTTGAGAGAGGACTAGGCTTATTGTTGAAACAAATATTCACATGTAGAGAATACCTAAGAAATGACCAGGCATCTCCCAAAAAGTAAATATGCACACTATAATACAAGATTATGAACCAAGAGAATAAATAGTCTCACACAATGACATTTACATCATAGTATAAACTAAGTAGAATACATCATTTAGCAGAAGGGAAATATAAGGACCACATATGGAAAATAACTTTAAATGATCATTCAATTAGAACCAAAAATATTTTGATAGACACACATTTGAAATCTCATGCTTAAAATTAAAATTCTAAGAAATCACTAATGTAATGTCGTGAATTGTTCTTTAGGAACATCAAAAATAATAAATGTCTTTTTAAAATTAATAATGTATGTAAAGTTCATAAAAATTAAATGACATTTGTCCTTCAAAGAGGATTGGGATTGGGCTCCCGTGAACCATTAAATTAAAGAAAGACCTGGAAGACAAAAAGGATACAGTCATAGGTCGGCCTTTGGTTTTCAAAAATTCTGAAACAAGGAAAAATAACTACTAACTAAGAAAGAAAGAGAGTTGAGAGAAGAACAAAGTGACTACTTTAATTACTATGATGGAAGATCAGAAGAGGCTATCTACTTGTTGATGTGTGTTTTATAGGCTGTTGGGATGGAGGTGGCATAATGGTATTACCGGATTCTTGTTGATCTATTTTGGTTATTTTAACCAAATATTTTCTTAACCACTGTTCAATATACTCTCGCATAGGAGAAATTGTTATTTGTTTAGTATTGATTTTAAATAACTCTTTTTCTAGTTCTTTAAGATCAATTCTTAGTTGATGAAGCGTTTCTTCAATATCTTCATTTTTGTTCATGTATCGGATCAACTACCTTTCCACTTATTCTTCAAAATATTCAATGGAGTCATTAAATTCATTGGCCCAAGAAACCTTTAAGGAATCCAAGTATTCTTGTAGCTTCTCTTTTGATAAGAGCATTGAGTCCATGATTGTATAATGTGGTGAGTACCTGCACAAGAGATCTATCTAGCAGAAGAACGAACACAACTTGAAAAATATAGAATATGAGAGAAAAATTGGAGAAAAAACAATGATAAAATGTATTAACCGTATTCCACACTCAAACAGTTAATAATTTGCAATAGATATAGGATACATGAGTAACTAATGTGCCATAATAATGATCTAGAGAGATCTAGACACTGGAGTGAACTGCCACCTAGTCCTAGTTAACTTATCCATGCAATCATCAATTAACTGAGTCACACGTGTGGAAGTGAGAGAAACACATGTAAATGTTGATGATAAAACCAAGTTTGACATGCATGAGTGACTTCCACTAGTCTAATTGAGTGTAACTGACTCTGAACTGAAGAGGAACATCCTATTTTGTAGGGGAATATTCTCTAGAGAGAATATTCTCATCTAAGGAAGCGTTCTCAACATTGGACTATCAAACTTAGGAAAATAATTCTAGGTGAGTGTAATATCTCCAACACCCCCCTGATCACTACTACGGTGTACATGATGAATGGGTCCCGGAAACAGAGACCATGTTAGGTACCTATGAACAATGAAACTAATGAACATTGAAATAAAGTGAGGAAAGAGGGAAAACCTCAAAATACAATGCATATAAAAAATGAGAAGGAAAAAAAAATAGTTGCTAAGAAATTGTGTCCTTCACTCCACGAAGACCTCATAATTGTGCAATCTTGTGCTCGTTGAATATTTTGTTGAAGGTGTAGATGTTTTCATGGATATTATGAAGTAGATGAAGCAGTGAGATGTCCATGCATATCCACTTTCTCTTTTTGTAATGAAGAAGATCCAAATGAAGTTTGGATGAAACTTTGAAAATCGTGCGACCATTTTCGGAAAATCACTGAAAATTGTTGATTTTAAAATGCTCATAACTTCACTTCCTGGACTTCTTTTCGAACGATTTATTTTTTGAAATTGGGTATTTTTCCATATACAATTTGTTTCTACAGATTCTGCTCAGAAATGTCATAATTGAATTTGATGTGCACGGCCCCCTTTTTGTCTCCTGAGATGCATGCATGGGAGTCTTTGCATGTGGATCTTGGGATGCATGAATGTCACACGAAAATGTGTCTACATGTGGCTTCTAATATGCATGGATGATATATTTTGTATGTGATTCATAAAACATATATGAAATGGAGTAGACATCATCTTCAATGAATGGAACAAAAAGTTGTGCAGATACTTGTGTAGAAGGCTCTTCAAACTGAGAGGATTGATCTTCCAATGGATTTTATACTGACTCTATGTTTTCAAACTTTTTCATGCAATATTCTCTATTCCCAAATAGAACCTTCAATCTGGTCCATAATTCGTTTGTATTTGAGTCTCATGATTCATCATATACTTGGTGGAAAATTTCAAGAGAAATGGACAAGCAGATACATCCTATGGCCATATATTGTCTATTGAGAAAGTTATTTTTCTCATCGACAAAATCGGCCTCTACTTCCATTTCCATGGTTACTTGGTATAAGCCTCTCCTTCTGAGAAGAAGTAGAATCTTTGTCTTCCACTCCAAATAGTTATGAGGCGTGATAAGTATTGTCAGCAAGTAAAACATAGATTTCATCTTTTCTACTGCTTTGTTCCATATTTAGTACCTGCAAAAGAGTGTTTTTGATGATCCTTTATAATGTCCTATGAGATTTGATACCATGTAGAATGTGGTGAGTCCCTGCACAAGAGATCTAGCTAGCAGAAGAATGAACTCAGCTTGCAAAATAGAGAAGACGAGAGAAAATTTGGAGAGACAAGAATGAGAAAATGCATTAATTGTATTCCTCACTCAAAGAGTAAATAATTTACAATAGATATAGGTTACATGAATAACTAATGTGCCATAGTAGTGATCTAGAGAGATCTAGACACTCACTGACAGACACTGGAGTGAAATGCCACCTAGTCATAATTAACTGATCCATGCAATCATCAATTAACTGAGTCACAGGTGTGGAAGTGAGAGAAGCACATGAAATTGCTAGTGATAGAAATGAGGTTTCCATGGATAAGTTACTTTCACTATTCTAACTAAGTGTAATTGACTCTGAAATGAAGAGGAACATCCTACTTTGTAGGGGAATATTCTCTATCTAAGGAAGTGTTCTCAACATTGGACTATCAAACTTAGGAAAATAATTCTAGGTGAATGTGTAATATCTCCAACAATGATTAAGTGTGGGCCCTCCAGTTACTTAGTTAAATCAACAAGTTTTAAAAACAAATCACCTCTTTTGTTATTTATAACATCACATTCAGACAACATTTCCCACAGGAATTTAATTATATTCAACCAACAAGCACTTATTTGTTTCAAACAAGCCTTGGAAAGGATATTTTGTTCTCTCCTATGTATATCACTTAAACTTAATACCTTTTCCGAGAATGTACCCACAACTTCTTTGTATAATCTTTCATCATTTTCCAGGTTTTTTGGAGATATTCTTTAAAATGCAAGACCCTTGTAGAGACAGTAGTTGAATTTGTTTTTAACTTTCATATTTCAAGGATCAAGGCTATCCTTCTCTCAACTTTATCTCCAATATAATTTATTACAGCCATTAATAAACTTGATGAACCTTTCAATCTAGAGCTTGTTTCAGGTACATCCCCAATACTGCACAATGGTTGTACAGTAGTGATGGGTTCAGAAAACAAAGGTCTTGGAAGCAAAGATTTTTCCAATTCTTTTACTTTTTCCTTTAGGATCAAATTCTCATTCTATATCTTATCAATGGAACACTTTAAGGTTTCACTAGTTGTTTCATGAAACTCCATGACTTTCGAGGCTCTTACCCCTTGAAAATCAATCTCTGACTTCCATTTTTCAGAAACCTTTTTATTTCTCAAATTTACTTTTTCAATCAACAACTTTTTTGAATTCTTGTTTTAGGTCACATGGTGCAAAGTGACAGATTCCTCTTCAAATAACTCTAATTCATGGGAAGCCAATTCTTCAACTATAGTCTTTTTCTCAATCATTCTTTATTCATTCCAGTTGGGCTCTTTTATTATGCCATCAATCTCCATGTTTTTGGGATTAGTTTCAGCTTCAAGTGCTTCATGTCCTTCTTTATGAATTTCTCTTTTTATTTTTATAGATACGTGTACAGTGTGTGATGTTTCAATTTTCTTTCAGGTAGGGTCTTTATCCCCACCATCATCTGAATTTCTGGTGGCATAATTTCTTTGTTCTTGACTATTATTTCAGAATTTCACTTTTGTTGAGGTACTCTTTTGTGTTACATTTGGTGAACCGGGGTTTTTACTTGTAGTCTCTTGACCTAGTTTATTATAGCAATAATTGGTGTTAACCAATGCATCAATGTCATCTAGGGTTGTTCCAGGTGAAGCGTCAAGAGAATTTTTATCTACCCCTCCTTTTAATTGGACTGACTTATTAAATAATGAGTCATATCCAATTATAAACATGTGTGCTGAAAATAAATCCTTAGGTTTGAAACCCTTAATTGCCTGAACTTATTTTAAATTGAGATGGTCAAATTGAGTAGTGAATTCATCCAAATGAGAAATATTCTTCACAAAAATTTCTCCAATTTTCTATGGTGACGGGATCAATTACTTTTTTCTTTTCTTTTTTTGAAGAAATGCACTCAATATTTGTAATGTTTGTGTACTTCAACAGTGAAAAGTTTGTCGGAAACATAAAATGGCAGCAGAGAGGGTTTCCCCTTAAACCCATAAATTCTAATAAAACTAAAATATTCCATGGTTTCAAAAAATCATTTCTTTAACA